>JAEQBH010009538.1:0-77108 GCA_016808115.1 Tetrastigma voinierianum | reverse complement strand
AGATTCATTTGACAATAACCACGTATCACATGTCAAAGGAAAAAATTTATTGCTTATGCTAATGCATGCTACAAACTATTCCTTAAATCATGATAAAGAAGCTCCATGTAGGACCGTGTGGTCATGAATGGGTTTAAGAAATCATCAATGGACATGATGTTCGTTGTTTTCAAATGTTTAGAATGAGTAAAGACGTGTTTCTACAGTTGTGTAATGTTTTGCAATGCAAGTATAGTCTAAGACCAACAAGAGGCATGAGAATTCATGAACAAGTGGCCTTTCATTTTTTTTTAGGACAACCACGTTCAATTCGTAATGTAGAAGAGATTTCAACATTCTCGAGAAACTATTTCTAGACAATCTCACAATGTCCTAAAGGCAATTTGTGGCCTTTCTTGGGATATTATTAAGCCTGTTGATCCTACTTTTAAAGATACTCCTTATCATATTAGAAATGATAACGATACGTGTTGGTGATATAAATGGAACTCATGTGAAAATTATAGTCCTCGTTGAACATCAAATTCTTTGCACTTGTAGAAAAGGGGACACGACAACTAATGTAATGACTGCTTGTGATTTCAATTTGTGTTTCACATTTATGCATAGTAACATATTCCAATTTCTTATTTATAATAAAATTATTAACACACACATATATATGTTTTAGGTTAGTAACATATTGCAAATTCTTGTATGCCTTCTTTGTAGGTAAATATTACCTTGTTGATGCTAGATATCCTGGCACATAGGCTACTTGGGCCTCTACAAAACTACACCCCAGATAATCATTTCCCTCATTTTGGGTGGGCCTAAAGCTAGGAGAAGAAATGAAGTGTTCAGTGCGACACTCTAGTCTCGAGAAGGCTTTATTGAGCGATCATTGGGTTTGCAAAGCTAGATGGAAGATATTAAAGCAATATGCCTCCTTTCCCATTGAGCTTCTGACTCACATTATTTGTACTTATATGGCTGCACAATTTCATAAGAAGAAATGATATAGGTGATGAAGAATTTCTATTATTTAAAGAGAATGTTGAATTAGACTACGATGTTGAGGTAGATGAAAATATACTTGAAGATCACATGGGAGGAAGGCAAATTAGAAAGTATTAGGCAAATGGAGCAAGTAAAGACAACATTAAATCAAATGCCCACAGCGGTCAACTTCATTCATTTTTTTATAGTACTTTAAAAATTATGCATCCATTAGCTAGCTTTGTTGTGTACATGGTGAATCTTTACTTTATTTTTAAATTTTAATATATATATATATAGTTCTTTAGTTTTTTTTCTTAGTTTTATGATTTGAGGATATGTACAGATCTTTCCTCATATCACCTTTCAGTAACCATGCTCATGACTACGGTTTACGCGTAAATAATTTTGAGTAAAATGTTTATATGATATAATGCATAATTTCTAGAAAAACATAATTATATTTTAAGTTCAAAAAGTGTAAAGTGATTTGAGAATAGTGAACAAAAGCATGTTGTAAAAAATAATCACTTTCTAGTGCGCCGTTTAGAAAACAAGAAACAATATAAGAACTCACTCTTTAATCTCATGCGTCTTCTACATTGTCAAAAAATAAAAGACATGAAGCTACTCTTTAATGTCCTAAATAACATTTTTGTAAAGTTCATGGTACATCACGTTCCAATTTATAAAAAACATTTCAAAGATTTTAATGAAGATAAAAACCTAAAATATTTTAGTTTTTATAATCTCTTTGATACATATGAAACAAAAGTGAAGAAAAGAGTATGATTCATTAGTTAGTTTTTATAATAGAGATTATATGTGAGCGATCGCGTTTTGTTATATAATGAATCTTTACCACATCTTTTAACTTTGTACCTAATATATATATTAATATTAATAATAAAATCTTAGACACATGACTTTTACATTTAAATCTTGAATAAAATTTAACTTTTAATGTCTTATTTCATAAATTTATTTTTATATCATAGCAAGGCTTGACCTCTATCATGTCCAACGTCGCACGATGAAATAACATCGTTTGGATGCTAGAACTACAATTAAAATGAAAGTTGGTGATACAAAAACAAAATTCATGAAAATTGTAATATTTAAAAAAACAAACTTTTTGTTCGCGAGTTTAAATACTAATTTTTAACTTTATATATATATATATATATATATATATATATATATATATATATACATGCATTCTAACCAACTTTCTTCTTAAATTACATGAAATGTATCAAATGTACGAAAATGATGGATGTTTTGGAGTGTTGTGTTGTTAGATTTAGAAATGTGTGTGATGAGGGTTGAGCAAATTTTAAGCAATACAAGTGTTGTGTTTGTTGTTTAAGCAATAAACCCGTGGCCATTATGATGTAGGCAAAGCTGAATATCTCAAAGCAGCTGCAACCTGACCAAAGAAAAACATAAAATCTACACAGGCATTTCATATAAACATTAACTCAAAACCCCATAATCCAAGTAAGTATACCAGTTAGACTCGATATATAAATGGATCTTACAACCCAAGCAAGGAGAATGGGTGTTCATTCTTTACCCTCGTTCAGGTGATTCATGCTTGGAAATTGGAATGGTCACTGACAATTGAAAACCAAAGGAAAGATGGTGAATGGAGCCAGAGCTCTCAACGTAAGAACAAAAATATAAGTATTTTCCTTAATGTTTCTTTTAATTTTTTTCCTTTCATGACACCGAACATCCGACAGGAAAATCTTCCCATATGAAATTTTCCTTTCTAAGTATTTTCCGGGTTATTACTACCTAAGAAGCTACTTTAGATAATTTTTTATCACTGTTGAATAATGATTAAAGAAACTTCTTAAAGTAGAAATGAATTATTTTCATTATTGAAGATTATACCTTGATCTGAAATTGAAACCATCTAGCACCAAGCTTGTTTTATAGAAAATGGAAACATGGTATTTAATTATCTTTTATTCTTCACTAAATATCATGAATATATTATTACTGTGAGGCTCAATCATTATATACCAGTGTGAACATACCCATATATATATCTTGATTATAAGAAATTATTTAAAGGTAATATATATATATATATATATATATATATATATATATATATATATATATATATATATATATATAGGCAAAACCTCCACCCACGATTTTCAGGAGAGAAGGGTGTAATAAAAAAGCCTCATGACCGATTTCCAGGTGGGAGGGTTGAAGGGCAGCTAACGGGTTTACCTGGTATGAGAAGGCAAGCTGCCACAAGCTGTTCAAAGCCTCTTTCATGATGAGAACCTTTCTACTAGCAATCCTGGAAACAAGAAAAGAAAAAGAAAATTGAGAATTAAAATTAATAACAAATTCTTTATGAGAATTCAGTAACTAATAACCAGGAGCTTTATGAAGAAAATGTTTCCTCCTTCTTGTTCGATTTAAGGATATAAAGAAAGAAACTAAACATGAGCAAAGCATGGAGATGTAAAACCTTTCCTATAAGCCTGCTCGGAAATTTCAGGACTTGGCTTAACATGTTTTTTTTTTTTGTTTTTTTATGCAAGAGTCCTGCTCCAAGATTCTTAAATCCAAAATAATCTGCAAATATTATGCATGAGTGGGAACTGGCATAACCAACCAACAAATCAACATTTGCCTTAAATGTGATTGCATTCATTCAAGCTTTGTTTGGAACCCGAGAAGTGCTAGGGAAAGAAAAAAAAATACTGAAGAAAATGATTATATCATGTTTGTTTTACCATGGAAAATATAAAAGAAAATCAAATATAATCTAAATTTCTCAAAATTTTATATATTTTTAAATTTCTTAATCCTAATATAACATAGAGAAACAAATAAAATGAGTTTGAATAAATATATACAAATATATTTAATCTATTAAGTTTAAGCTTATTTTTATATTCACTCAATTTTCTTTCCTTCAAATTTTCCTCTCTGTTTTCTTCCTTAGTACTACTTTATGAGTTCCAAACGGATCTGGAGCAATACCACAAGTGGGGCAGTGTATTTACCCAATCTAACTCTGCCCACTGAAAACAAGACTGTTTAAACTATTTGAAGCAGAAAATGAGTGTTGAGAATTTATAACCCTGGGATTAAAGAATGTGGCAGATTATGCAAAATGGCCCATAGATTATCATAATACTTTTGCAAAGTCTAACCTCCTTCTAGTTAACCATCTCTTATGGCTGAGTTCTCACCAAGAGGTGGAGATGGAAATTCAACTAAAAGGAAAGGGAGAAAAAAAAGTTCCACAAGCAAAGGTTTCTGTAAGATGCATACAGAAATAGTCAGATGGTACTTGTTTTGTTGCATTTTTGATATTGAGCATGTGTATGGACCAGCAAGAAAAGAGAATCATACCTCTTTAAAGCGTGGCTCGTTTCTTTGAAAAATGCCTAGAAAGATCAAACAGCCCACAAAGTCACTTTCTGTTGGTTATGACAGCTGGAGTATTGCCAAGCTTCAGAATTAATTGGGTGGTACCACCAGAAGCATGAATCCATTACCTTAGACAAGTTTGGAACTGTTTTTCTCCTACCCTCCCCTCCGTTGGTTTGGTATTGGGGCTTCAACCCTTTCAGGTGTCCCTCAGGTAGAATTACTTCTTTTGAAGAACATTGAGCTTCATGATCATCCACTAGTGAATTTGACAAGGTGCCTTGCGATGATTTGGCTTTACGGTCATGAAGGGTGTAGAACTCAATCAAAGTTCCTAGCAAAGATATAGAGCAAAAACCGAGAAATATTGAAAATCTACAGTATTATATTTCAAAAAAGAAAAAGAAAATGGGAAACTAATACTAAAGCAGTATCTGAAATCTTATTTGCTTGCATATTCCATGTTTACAGAGCTATGTGTCTGGACTTTTAACTAATTATTAATCAAATATTGAAGTCAAATCCCCTTCCCAGTACAGATCATATCAGGACTTTCAAACAAAGCTTAATAGTCCAAGTGAGGTAGGTCTTGAATGACAATGAAAACAAAAGATATTATGTGTTCTTATGACTAAAAACAACCAAATATTTAAGGAAAGAGGAAGGTATCAAATGATCATATCACTAAAAACAATCATTTTCACTTTGTTTCCAATTATTTTCATTTAAAAAGCCATCCAAGAACCCTGACACAATTATGTTCACCAATAGAAATATCATAAACTCTTTCTTGAAAATATCATTGTTTTATCACATCTCTCTTGAAATCTATTAAAAAATTTATCTAGTGAGAGCACCCCTAGGTCAAGTGAAAGAAAACTCAAGAAGAAAAAAAAATTTCCATTTCAATAAATAATGAAAATCATACACAATCTTTCCAAGGTGAATCTTAGCAAGTAGCAATGATAGCACCAAAATAATGTCTGTGAAGAGAAAAATATTATGATTTCATTCAATTCACTAAAAAATATATCACTATAAGACGAATAAGGGCAAAAAAGAAAAATAACATACATATTATTTAACTCCTTCAAGTTGGACCATATATATCGTATACATCAAGCTTGTGACATATGTATTTGATTGGGTTTAATTGATTTAGTAAGGCTATCTGTTTGTTAGTCGTTAGCGGGTTGGCAGCATCTGATGAATCTCTCTCTAATGAAGTGGCAGTCCACTTCAATGTCTTTGATCCTCTCATCAAAGACTGGATTAGACGCAATATGTAGAGCGGCTTGTGTTAGTGAAGTACTCTAAAGGCAATCACCTTTAACCTTATTGTACACTTTTCATTATTATGAATGAAGTATTTCATTAATGAAATCCTGATATAACATAGCATGAAAATCATGGTGAATCCCTTGATAATAAGATTCCTATCATGTGCCATTATATTAGTAATCTCCCTGTCATGAATCACTTGAGAAGCGGGCATTGTTGATCGAATGACCTAGCACATTCCTTCTTGCTCCTTAGATTGGATCAATCAATGGATCCTTATAAACTATAAGTGAGTTGATTAGAGTTAATACATGGATACTTCTTTAAGAGTAGCTAAGTACATCGGAGACACCCCTTTATGAACGTCATCTAGATTATCCATTTACGTGTAGATGATAGATCTCATCATAGCATTAGTGCAAGTATCTTACTAAGACTTGAGGTGCTCGGGAATATTGTTAGAATTAGGAAACAAATTGATAACAAAAGAAAAAGCGAAGTACTAATTGGAATGAATAATTCTTTAAAATTACATAACAAAGGTCTTTGTATGGACTTACTATAAGAATCCTAATAGGAAACAAATTCTAAGTGTTAAGAATAAAACCTACCAAAATAGAAAGCGAATCCTACAAATAATAAATATCATTATATTTTATAATATATTATAATTAATTCACTCAAACTCACGATGCGTAATGCAAGCATCGAGAGTTTCTCCAAACTAAAGCAATAGGAAAACAAAATGCCGTTGGTACGGTGTAGAGCAACGAATTTCAAAGAAAAGGGCGATGCCAGCGAAATAATCGAATGTCAATATGATACTTGATACCATTGATGCGATCTTTGATACCAATACCAATACCAATACGATGCCAATGCTAATGCCAATACCAATATCTGCCGTCGTCACGTGCCAATATCAGTATTGCCAATACCAATGCCGATGTCAATGCCAATACCAATACCAATGTCAATGCCGATGCCAATGCCAATATCAATGCCGATGCCAATGCTAATACCAATGCCGATGTCAATGCCAATATTAATACGATACTTAGAGTCAACGATACATTCAGAATTCAACTTCAAAACCTTGAATTCCACCTCCCATGCGACAGCGAATCCCAAAGCCAACTCAAAGCAACCAATGTCAAAATGCAGTCATTCAAATTCAACCCAGAAAACCACCTCAAAGCTTCACTTATCATGTCCTCTATCATAGATACTTGATCTGACCAATCCTCAAACGCCTCATAAATCCCAACACTAAACCTAACTTTTGCCTCCAAAAACTCAGCACTCAAATAATGAGAATAATGATAATTGAAAAATAAAACACCTAACTTTTCAATTTAATCCTCAAATGATCGATACCCAAATTGAAAAGTTGGAGAATCCGTCGAAAATTGGAAGATGTACCTACCTATAAAATAAAACTTAGCAAAACCAATAATCTTCTTACAATAATTATCATGTTCAAATTCAAAAAACCCTCGAGTCAAAACCAATATGCAACGATGAGAATGGCGAGCAGGCTTGTCAAATCCAACGACCACGAAATTAGCGAGGCCTAAGACTGAATGCCCACCAACAAAATCTGAAAAATAATAAAAACTAAAAAGTTGAAGCTTCACCACCAAACTGAAAACCCCTCGATTGAATGAGACCTAAGATGTTCCAAAATCCGAAGAGAAGAATTTACGGGGCTCCGTGCCATACCTAGAGGCGAGGCGATTACGGGGCGTGGTTGCGTTTGCCCCCTATGACCCCAATAAATCAGTTAAGAGGCCTTGCTTTGATACCATGTTACAATTAGGAAACCCAATTGATAACAAGAAAAACCTGAAATTCTTATTGGAATGGATAATTCTTTTTAAAATTACATAACAAAGGTCTTTATATAGACTTACTAGAAGAATCCTAATAGGAAATAAATTCTAAAGTGTTAACAAAAAGAAACCTACCAAAATAGAAAAGGAATCCTACAAATAATAGGAATATATTCTATTCTATAATATAATATAATTTAACAGATATCTTGGATGTTGATCCTGTACTTTGACTTCATTCCTTGTTACCTTTCAGAGGTCGCTCATAGGGTGATGATCAGGTACAACTTGAGGTGTTCGAAGGTAATTGAGTAGCCAATAGAGGATTCACCACTCCCAATAGAGGGAAAGTATACCTATGGCCTCTTGTCATATCATTACTGAGGAATCTTTGGCCATAGTGGAAATGTCACATGAAAATTAAATCTTGGTGGCATGAATAATGATAATAGATGCAGGATGAGAACTATATCACTTGGGCTAGATGTCGCGTAGCCAGTCTAGCTGGAGCTACACATTATCCATACTCACGGCCCGAGTGGGGTATAGGATAGTGAAGGATATTGTGCGAATGATATGCATGGAAGGGCTTGCGGTGAATCATGACTCTTGACCAATTGAGATCATGATGTGTTGCTAGATACCACTCATGACTTGCTTGGATTCAAGAGTTGAATCAAGTGACCAACATAACTGGGAACCTAATGGGTCCCACACTTAGAAGGTGTGGAGCTGATATAAAACGGTTTTGGATGTGATCAAAATTGAGGGAAATTATCCTATAGAATGGAATGTCACGGGATAGTGGACTCTCAGGATCAAAAGGGCACATTAAGAGATAAAAGGAGACTTGGGCTTAAGGTCCATGAGGGTACACGCCACAATGCATAGAGATGCATGTAGCCTATCATCTCTTAAGTGAGGAGCCTTTTGGACATTTCATGGGCTAGAACTCTCCTATATAAAGGTGTTTATAGAGAAACCCTAACCTAAGGAAGACTACATTCTCAAGAAAGAGTGTTCTTGAGAGAGAGAGAGAGTGTGTGTTTTTTGAGAGAAGAATAGCCCCCTTTTGGAGAGATTTGATTTTGAAATCTGCTCATCTTGGCTTCCCTCTTCGGATTTGTTCTTGGCTAGCACCGAGACCTCATTCGACACCGTATCCTTGGACGTTGTCGGCTCCACTCTTCATGTGGATATTGTTAAAGACAAACCTAGGACTTGTTTGCTTCGGTCGCTCCTGCCTTGCCCTTCGAGACAGTTTTCTACCGACGTGAGGTATAAAACTCGCGACCCTTTTGTTTAAACAAATTTTGATGCCTCAAGATGATTCTTAGGTGGGTTTTTCATGAAAACTTTTATTGTTTCCGCTATTTTGGCAATTGTTGCCTCCCATGAAACCCAACAACTTGATTATCACAGATGAGCTTCATCTGTTCGTCCTATCCAAATCTTAACTCTTTGACAAGTTGTTTTAGCCATATGAGCCCACATGTTGCCAATGCCATAACTCAACCTTTGCATTAGACCGAGTCACCACATCTTGTTTCTTACTCTTCTAGTAAAGACACAATAACCTTGAAGTGGAGTGTTTGTGGGTAAGTCTACCCAATTTGCATATGCATAACCAATAATCTAGGTATGACCTTTGTTCTCATACAACACACCTTTAACAGTGCATTTAATATCTTGAGGAATACAAATCACAAGATTCACAACATCTCTAGTAGTGATCACAAGGTGACTATAGAAAATTACTAACACACAAGAAAAAGAAATATCTAACCAAGTAATAGTGAGGTAATTCAGTTTACCTACAAGTTGTTGATATCTCCCAAAAAATTTTGGAGGCTTCGTCTTGGTACAATTTTTAACGTTCGGATCCATAGGAGTGTCTATCTGTGATGCTCGGACTCTTCAAAATCAATGAAGCACCTGGGTCGACATGACATGACACAGATACTTGTGTGGAATTTGTTCTGAATACACCATGGAAAAAATGGGTGTGACTATTTCATATAGATTTGATATATTTTAAAATATATAATAAATATATTTAAATATTATCTAAATATATAATAAATATATTTACACAAAATATCATCTAAACATTATCTAATATATAATAAATAATTTTAAAACATTATATATATTTAGATAATGTAATTATCAAAAACATTATCTAAATATACTGTGTTACTTTATTAAATAAATACTATATGAAATATACACTGTGCTACTTTAAATATATTTTAAAACATTATTTAAACTTTTGCACTTTTAAGAACAAGAGTTTAAAGTAACTTTCTTTTTGTTTAGTTATATTAAATTATGTTATGTAATAGTTTTAGTCTTTTAAATTTTAATATGCATTAGATTGGTTTTATTTAATTAAATGAGAATTCGTATGCATTATAACTTATAAGTTTTCCATTTATTGTGTGTAGTAAATATTTGTCCATAGATATTATTCATATGAAAGGTATAAAATTTATATAAAATTTCTTTATTTTTGTCTAACACCCCCCCGCACCTGTATCCAAAATTTGGATACTTATCATCTGTATCTCCGTATTCTAAATTTTGAGAATTGACGAATCCGACTCTTAGATATGTCTTGGTACACGACACGGTACCAGTCAGAGCAACATAGGTGTCATGTTTATAGTCGAGCATGCATATTTCTTCGAGATGTCTAAGCATACTTCCATTGAGAAAGAACCACACTATTTGGATTGGGTTATCTGATTCTTAGAAAGTACTTGAGTTTCCCCCGAGTCTTTGATACGAAAGTGGTGGAAAGATGTTTAGCCTTTGAATATCATCTTGATCACTAGCTATAACAATGTTGTCCACATAAGCCGCAAATAAATGCATTGTCACATAGATTATGATGGTAAAGACTAAATGGTATGTTGTCTTGCTAAACATGTCGAACTCCCAGAAACAACTAGAAACAAACAACCTACCCATGTTCAAGGAGACTGTTTCAAACCATATAAAGAGCGTGCAACATGCATGATCAACCTCAAGAATATCAGCCTTTTGGGTAACAAGATAATTCTCATAAGCTTGACCCATAAACCATAGTTGAACCGAGTATGCCTATGATAAATAATTATCATTCCCTGTTAATTTCACAAAGAGGTAGTGATGCAAGAGATCCGAACATTAAGCGAGTAAAGATGGAGGATTTGGCAGCCATGTGGAGTGATGGATATCTAGTGATGTTGTTTGATCGAAGATAATACTAATGGAGTTTCATATCAAAGTCGAAAACAAATCTTGAAGCCTGATAGTAATTAGTCTACAAACAAGGATGAAAATAGCTAGGACGGTAACGAAAACATTTCTAAGGCACAAACTAGGCTTGGGGACAAGAGGTGGTGGCCGGAGAATGTCGAAAGACTGTAGGAAAGCTGCGGCATACACAAAAAGGGCCAAAATTCTGCTTTATAGGCGTTGGAGAGGCATGGCAGGAGGACATGTGGGCTTGTCAGCAAACAATAACTCAGGCAATGGAAGTGTGTGGCTAGAAAAGCTTTCACACACTCTCATGCGCGACGCGTGTGAAAAATGGTTCCAACAAGAAAAGTGGTGCGTGGGGGACTAGTTGCTAGAGATGTTTCCTCTTATGGGTAGACCTAGCTCCGATGAGTCGAATGGTGGGGTCCCCAGCTAGAGATGAGGTCGTCGAAAAAAGTTGCTCGCAATGAGGGATGCCAAAGATGATAGCTACTTCAGGAGGGTTTTACGGTGCGATTGACATGACTAGAGAGAAACATTATTGAATGGATTGCTGGAATTGATTACACGACCAAACTCTAACCTTAAAACTAGGTTTCTCTCTCTACCTCTGATACCATGTGAAGAAATAAAAATATTCTGATTTTACTCAATTCACTAAACAATACATCACTATATATATATATATATATATATATATATATATATACTCTTATATATATATATACACACACACATACACTATTTATAATGCCTTATAATTTTGTTGATATGATCTTATTACCAAGCAATAATTTATAAAAAAAAATAGGAACCCATTATTTGTCTGATGATGACTAATAGGAATCCTCATAGTCACTCAAGGCCATTTCATCATCCATACTGATCAAATTTTTAGTTAATTTCGAAACATAATGCAAGGAGTGTTGGATGGGAAAACTTTTATTTTCTTTTTCATGATTGGTAAGGATCAAAATCGAATTGAAAAGAGGCGCCAATAAACGCTCAAGGTATACAATAACCATATACCCACCTCCAACGAAACGAAAACGTAAAGGAAAAACATCAAAACACCACCTCAACAAGAGTCCAACCAGTAATGACAAACTGAGATGGGTGGATATCGTTTGGGCATACCCAGGCAAGAAAGAATAGAAGATTTGGTGCTTTGATTTGGGAAGTCATTACCAGCAATATATTCTCTTATGTTATGAGCTGCTCTCAAATTCTCCATGCTTTTGCCTACAAACAAGGAAGTACCCAGAAGACCCCTGCAGAAAGAAACATCTCCCCATAAACCCTTGTTTTTGCATAAAGAATAAGTAGATATGGTCTATTTTCTCTTGCCATTCCTTCTTTATAAAGAATCCATTGTAATGCTCACCCTCTTTTTTTACCAGGACCAATGTTAAAATCTCAACCCATATTGTCTCCCAAGCAAAGAGACTAATTTTGCACCCACACCTTCCAAATGCCTTTTGAAGGGAAGGAAGAGGCATAAACCTAGTTCTAAGGCTTTGTAGAGAGATTTGACTGAAAACTTACCACTTTTTGTTTTGGTCCAAACTCCAAAGCACCAAATCCTCCACATCTCCATACACACTCTTTCCATGCAACCTTATCAAAAAGATTCTCACCACCTCCACCTCCACCTCCACATTATCAAAAGATCTAGAGAAACAAGGGTTCCAGCCCCCCACCCCTGTTAAGGCATCCTAGATATCCACCATGTCTCCATAGTAGCTA
Source organism: Tetrastigma voinierianum (assembly GCA_016808115.1). Classification (NCBI taxonomy): domain Eukaryota; kingdom Viridiplantae; phylum Streptophyta; class Magnoliopsida; order Vitales; family Vitaceae; genus Tetrastigma; species Tetrastigma voinierianum. The sequence goes on along the minus strand of JAEQBH010009538.1, from coordinate 64,617 downwards.
GTAGCTAAGCGCAAACAAGGATGGGAAAAGACTCATACAAAGAAGATTCCCCACTACTTATCCTTCCAAAATATTTCCCTTCACTAATCATCCACTAAGGAAGAGTCTTGGTTCTCACCAACTCCTAACAACCCAACACCATACACCTCTCTCACCTCAAAACCATCCCCCTCACACATTTGTCCCACATACTAATCCTTGGTTAATAATTCCCTTCTCTTGTTGACAAATTGCAAACTCTATTTGCACAGAAAAGCCTTATTGAGAATGGAAAAACACTTGATCCTTAAACCTCCTTTCTTTTTATCTAAACACACAATATCCCATCTTACTGAGTGAGGCTTCTGCTCTAAATTCCCATCTCGCACAAGAAATCAATCTGAATCTGCCCTAGCCATGTCTAACTGAGCTTGGCATGCACAATAAAGACATGAAATAATCTGCATGTTGGACAAAATGCTTTGAAAATGGCTCTTCTTTCCTTGGATATGTATTGTCTTGTCCAAAGACAACCTTTGGCGAATACTCATCCACCATCCCCAACTGTCATTAATTTGAGCATTGGCATCTAGAAAGATCAAAATAGGTAGATGGAAGATTAACCACCTTACAACCAACTCAAACACAATGTCATCAATGTTTTCCACCCTTCCTATAGGAATTAGTATGCTCTTATCTAAATTTTTCTCAATGTTGAAATAGCCTCAAACCACATAAGCAACCGGAATAGAAAGATCATCTGATCTTGGGATGCTTGGCAAAACACCAAGGTACCATCAACAAACAACAAATATGAAATCATAACCCTTCACCACTCCTCCCCTTCACCCCATAACTTGTAAAAAAAACCTCCATCTAATGCCCTTCTCAAGTGGCAACTAAAAGTCTCCATAGTAATCACAAATAGATAATGCGAGAGAGCCCCTTGCCTCAAAACCCTTGAGCTTGGAAAGAAGCCTATAGGGGTACTTAGGAATTTAGCACTTTCAGGAGAGTTCGTAGCAATTAGTTCATATATAATGGAAGTGAAAACATTTAAGCTTGTTTAATAACTATTTTCTAAATTCATTTTTTATCCTCTAGAACCAAAAAAAAAAAAAAGAAAGACAAGTTTGGCAACCAAAAAAAAAGAAAACAATTTCTTTTTCTCTTTTTGGTTCCTTTTGAAACCTAAACCTGGAAACCTCTCATAACCACACCCAACCCTTTACCACTTAGCCAGACCTTAAGGGCATTTTTAAACACCATCTTTTAGTTGCTTTTTTTTTCACCTTTTCTTGGACTGTTTTATAAATCATTATACAAATATGGGGAATGATTTAAAATAAAACACTAAAAATCAAAGTTATTTTTAACACATGGAGAATTGGTTAATAACATTTTAGGTTCCAAGCATCCTTTTGTGTTACAAATGAACAGTTTTTAGAAAATGTTTACCAAAAAAATTTTCAAAAACAATTCCAAGCAAAGCCTTAGCTTGAATTTTCATGTAGTTTCTAAAATCCCAAAGAAATACTTAAATTAATAGTTCTGTATAGGATATATTAAGTAGAGGCTAGAAACAAGATGCTTACCTTTCTTTTTTCCTCAGGTAATTCAGCTTTCTCAACCCAAGAGAAAGCATGTTCCATGTCATTTAGAAGACTCCCAAGAAGAGTCACAACATAGACATCAACGACTTCAAGGTAATCATCCATTCCCAATGTAAAACTCCTATCACGTCCTCCCATATAAACCACATTTGGCTCTCTGCTAGCAGGAACATAGTATTGTTCATCCACATACCTCCATTTTCCAAGGAACTCCTCAAGAAATTGTTTAGCACAAGTAGAACCTTCCGATATTTCAAAACATGCCCTGAAAAAAAAAAGTTGAATTCAATTACCTGCCTCTCAAAGACATTAGGACTTGTCTTCCCCAAATGCTATATTTTCCATAACCTATCCTACACAGTCAATTTATAATGAATGTTGTACCCATATTACAATCAAAGAGTGAGGTATAGTGAGGAGATGCTTTTAGTATAAAGTGATTACCTTTCTCTCTCTCTCTTTTTTTGGATAGTTGAAAAGAGAAAATGTATTAAAAGAGCCATAGAAAAGGCCAAGCAAATACACACAAAGGATACAATCAAAGCCCATAATAAGAAGATTAGGCCTTTTAATGATTGGGAAATGGAGGAGGTGGAAAGGTTCCTTCTTGTCCTTCAAAATAAGAAGATTAGGCCCTTTCAAAGTTACTAATTTTAAAGGAGACCGAACTTTGATGGTTTGTGATCAAACTCATGTACCGAATTCTAATGCATTCTCCCTCTGATTTCCCTTGGCATTCCATTTGGAACCCAATTGTTCCCCCCAAGATGGGTTTCTTTGCTTGGGAAGCGTCCACGGGGCAAGATGCTTCACGCTTGACCAATTAAAGAAGAGGAATCACCCTTGTAAACGGGTGTTTTTATGCGAGAAGAGGAGGGCAATGAACCATTCTTATTCATTGTTCGAGAGCTAAGATGTTATGGAACCTTTTTTGGCCATTATGGATTATAATGGGTGTTTATAGCAGTTCGCCAAACCTTCCTTGCTTGGCAGGTGCTGGCGTTGGAAAAAGCGGAAAAAGTTTGGATAAGCGGCCTCTTTGTTTATTTTGGATGCTGTGGAATGAAAGAAACAGGGCGGCTCTTGAGAATGAGATCCCCTCTACTTTCAGGATAAAATCCTCTTTTTTGTTCACCTTATGGTCCTGGGCTAAGTTGTATAGTGCTGATAACTTAAGTTCTTTGGTAGATTTTAACTTTGGTTGGGGGTATAGGTGAGAGTGGTGGTGTTCTCCCCTTTTGTACTCCTCTTGTGTACTCTTTGGGAGCTTTGTGCTCGTTTTTTAATATATACTCTGCTTTTTACTGATAAAAAAAAAAAATAGGCGAAAATGTAAGGAGCAAAAAAAAAAACCTTCGACTTATTAGGAACTCAACTTGATCTACCAAATCTAACATAGATAGTATATACTTCTTCATATACACCGCAACCCAATTCACAAAAGTATACGCAAAAACATATTTAATCGCTTGGTCAGACTACTTAAAATCACTAAAAGCCCTTTTGTTCCCTTCCTTTCAAATGGTCCACCACAAGTACAAAGACACTACCACTCATTTGACCTACTTAGGTCAGTTACTTATTTGGTTCAAGGCCATTTGGGGTTTAAAGATTAACCGAACCAAAAATGAACTTATTTTAGTTGGGAGGGTGAAGAACATGGGAGAGTAGTTGTTGTGTTAGGTCACAAAGTGTGTGCTCTTGACCACCTATTTGGGCCTTCCTCTAGGTGCCCCTTATAATTCTTTAGGTGCTTGGGATGGAGTAGAAGAAAGGTTTTTTAAAAGATTGACAATATGGAAATGACGATATATTTCTAAAAGGGGAAGGGCTACTCTTATTAAGAATGATTTTTCTAGCTTGCCAATCTACTTTATCTCTTTGGATCTTTCCAAACCTTGAACTAATCTTTCTTGGAATGATGAATAAAGACATGAAAAAACTGGAAAACTTGATAAAGTACTTCAAAGTAAGTCTCCTATCTTGTCTCTTTCATATTGTTAATCTTTTTCTAAATTCTCTCATCCTTTGCGTCTCGCACTCTAGAAGAGAATTTGTCCCCAATCTTCTAGACTATTCCATGAACTACTCTTAATCTATTCCAATGTCAAATTGGTTTCTAAATTCTCTCTTCCATTGCGTCTCGCACTCTAGAAGAGAATTTGTACCCAATCTTCTAGGTATTCCATGAACTACTCTTAATCAATTCCAATGTCAAATTGGTTTCTTAAATTCTCTCTTCCATTACGTCTCGCACTCTACAAGAGAATTTGTTCCCAATCTTCTAGGAATTCCATGAACTACTCTTAATCTATTCCAATGTCAAATTGGTAGCACAATAAGGGTGTATATAAAATATGTATTCGTATAGATGCACACTTCACTTCCCTCATTCAACAAACGATGTTGTAGATTGATTAGCAAAACATGAAGCCAAGCAGATGGTTTCTGTTTTAGGGGAACTTTTACCCCATTGTGTTGTAGATTGTAGCCATATTCTATACATGTTCTTGTTTCATCCTTGATAAATATAGTTATTGTGGACGAATGGAATTAGGGAAGTTGTGATTTTGTAGAAAGAATTAGGCAATCCTGATTAAAGGGTTAATTGAGTTAGGAAAACTAGGCCATTTCTTTTTTCTTTTCTTTTATTTATATATGTATGTGTGTTTGTGCATGTGCATATATACAAAAAAAAATTAAGGAGTAAACTTTTACCTCATGTTCCTTCTATTACTCTTCTCAGTTATGTTGCAGCTCGCATTAGGTATTTTCCTTGTTTATTTATTTAAATTTCTATCATCCTTTTCCATCCTCCGCTTATACTTAAATTTCAGTTCAATGAATATTTTGTTCTTGATAAAAATAAATAAATGAAAACAAAATTATAAAGCTCCTCAAAACACTACCTATGAAATTCTAGCTCGGTAATTATAATGCAATTTTAACACATAGAGATGATTTAGAAAATCTTAGGCCAGACAACCCCTCAAAAATGGAATTCAACCACTTGATAAATATTCTGTTCAAATTGAGAACTTCGTATCAATTGAAAAGATGAGAGCAAGAGATTAAAATACCCAGTAACAAGAACTTGAATGGGGATAGCTGTAATTGAACCAAACAATTGCCTAAGCTCGTTCAGTATTTCCAGTGTCCTACATCAATTGAAAAGATAATATATCATGTTATGTAATTAGCATCTGAGATCACAGTTATGCATGAAAGTGATGTTTCTAAATGTTTTTTGTGCCATACAGTAGGATAAAATGTTTCCTCCAATTAGAAGGTTAAATAAAGGCCTGTAAAGTAAGGGAAAAAAAAGTGCCTTTAGAGGTTACAGACAATAATACTTTAAGTTCCCCCAGACAGAATCTTAAATAACATCAACCACATCATTTGTTCTGCAGTCAGTGCGCACCAATTCTTATAAATAGAGGAAGAAAACAGTAGACATATGGAAGATTGAAAAGGCAATTCATAACTAGCTGTAAAACCAGTCAAAATTCACGGCAGACACTGTTTGTTAGTCATGGAAGGGCATACCAAAAGCAGAATTGTGGTGAAAATTATTGACAAAGATAAGGAAATATGGAAATGATGAACTAGAAAAGAGGAAACTGGTTGGAAGTGAGAAGTATCACTACCAGGTGGCAATGAAAAATCATTAACTGAGATGGACTGGCATTGTGCAGCACAGTCTGAAGTCTGACCAAATAGGAGCCATGTGAAAATTGATTAAGATAGTGAAAAAAAGACTGATAATTTATTGATCAACCACAGAATGACAGAAGACTACCCTTGCATGGTGCAGCCAATTCCACATTGTTGAAATGTGGCTTTTCTTGGGTTTCTAAATTCCTAAAGTGTAAAAAACGATTAACCAATAATAATGCTCGTCTAATGGCATGAATATCATGTAAATAATTATTTGACCATGTTGAGCATCCATGCATATCAGCCACTATACCATAATCAAAGGATGAGGTACAACAATCAATAAAATTGAGAAGCACAACTGAACCTTTCAAGTTTGTGAACTCTCAAATAAGAACATTCAACATTCCCTTTAAGGAAGAGAGCCTGGCATGGAATTCTTTTTTGATAGGTAACCTAGCATAGAATTCGGTAATGTACTAACTTTCAGATTAACGGATAAGAGATAGGCTTGGAACAAACCAGCAACAGGTATAAACATCAAGTGACAAGTGTACTTCTTACCCATACTAATAACTAGCCAAAAGCAATGTAAACAGTAGTAAATGAAAAGAACAGGAAGAAGATAATGTTGTTTTTGAGCAGATAAGACTTGATCAACAAAGTTGCAAACAAAGCATGTAAACAGAAAAAACAAAGAAGAATGAAAAAAAGGTGAGATGTCAACAGAAAATAAGGAGTAAATCAAAAGAAACCAGATACAGGGAATTAAGTACCTCCCAAGTTCATTCAAGGACTGAACCAACACCATACCAGCTGATTCAATTATTTCATACAGTTGATCATCTTCTCCAACATCAGTGGATTTATTGTCACATACACGCTTCAGAACAGAGGAAGCTATTGTCAATGCCTCCTCAAACATACAGCAAACAAGGTAGCTGCAAATCATAGCAACAAAAAATCGTTGACATAAAAAGGAAAAAAAAGGTTTGTTTCTAGATCATGAAATTACTCAAAAATTTGTACATGGTTATCAGCAAAAACACATGCACAGAGAAAGTGAGAGAGGGGGAGAGAGAGAGAGAGAGAGTATAATGAATGAAAACAAGGTAGGCAAGGACCATAAGCTCTCCCATCATATTCAAAGCACTCAATTTATATCCATGGATGCTCTTGGTGAAAGCGTGGTCCTAAGGCATTAGTGTATGGGTGCCTATCAAACAAAAAAAGGCATTGGTGTATGGGTGTGCTGATTGTTCTCCCCGGAAAAAAGTACATATGTTGTGATCCTAGTACTAAAAATTTGTGTTTCTGGATGTTACCTTTTCTTTTTAAATCGAATCCGTTTGAATAGGAAGACCTCTTAAGGGAAACCAACCAAATGACCAGAAGTTTGCACAGATTCTATGCACATTCTTGATTGGTCATAACTTTTCAGCTACCGGAAAGAGGTACCAAGGATTCCTCTGTACATGACTCAAAGGCAAAGGAGTACTGTTCCTTCTTTAGTTAATAGCCAAGCAGGTGTCTTGGAACCAAGTACCATTTTCTCCTATTTCTAAGATACATACCACTCATTTTCTCTATAATGATGCTATTCTTCTATTCTATCAATATTATTATTTGAGCTTACACATAATATTTATTTTTAATCCTGCTATCAATCACTCTAATTGGGGAAAGCCTTTTAAAATATATTCAAGAAAAGAAAAAAAAGACATAAATAAACTTTAATAAGGTTTATCATTAGTTTGAATTAGATTAAGACTAATATTTATTGGACTAGATTAGGAGTGGTAATTAGGCTGTAGGAGAATTAGAATTAGAATCATAATTGGTTAATAAAATCCTAATAGACTTTAGATTTCTGGGAAAAATCTATAATTGATGCAAACCGAAGTATTGACCAAAAATTACAAGGAATTCTTTTTTTTTCCCAGTTTTGCAATTCTCAATACTGAAATTTCATTAATTTTCTTCTAAGAATATAACTTTAAGATTCTTATTTCTTATTCTCCGTAAATTCTTTCTCTATATTTTTTATTTCATATTTCTCCATCATAAATTTTATAACTTATTCATCTCCTTAAACCCTAAAAAATAAAAGCCATAGCCTACCTATTTGATTGTAAGCAACCATCATTAGGGGATTATCCTACTTATCACATTGTCACCCTGCCTTGTCATTCCTTTGCAATGCAGCTGTCCTCTATGACTGTTTCAGGAGGTCAAAAAGGCCTCATTAGAACCTGAGTGAAACTACGCTTTAGTTGATCAAAGCTTTTACGAAGAATGCAACCCGGGAATCTTGTTGATTTGTCCCCATGAAACAGACATGTTTTCTGCAGGGTTATACCGTTATAAGTCTACATTTGTAATACAAGGCAGATAGGGCTGCTGAAACAAAGCAAGGTTAAAGGGCAGGGATTTCACCAAAGCCCAATATATCAATTAACAGTAGACATTTGTCAATGTAACAAAAAATCAATTCCTCCTCCTTTCTATTCTAGCCAAACTGGACTAGTCATTTTATCAATTTAATGTCTAGGACACTTTTATCTGCCCCAATGATCTTAAAGAAGAATTCTCTATGAAAGGAGACTCCAAGTTTTGAATACGTCAATTAAAAAGAAATATTAGTCCAAAGGAGGCATTTTATGCCGTCCCTGAAAAAATTCAGAAAAATGATCCATGGGGTATATGAACTATCTAATTAATGATGTTAGTGGGTGAATCAGGATTTAATACCTAGGATCCAATGAGACAATATTGCACAAATGTGTCCATTATATAATTCAAAGGGTACATTTGTATGGGCAACTTCTTTTGGCTACTGATTGTAATATCTAATCAAGTGCAGTTCAAGAGCACAACAGTACAGTTATCTTATTTTATCCTATCCTTTTCTTCTTCTTCTCTGTTTTCTGTTTTCCCATTCGTTATATGAACTTTAAATCCAAGGTTTGCATCACTAGAACAAACAAGAGAAACAACATGGATATGGGGACATCTCAGACAAAAATTGCTGTGCTATCTCACATATACAAATTTGAAAAGTCATTTTCAAACATGCTCTTTCCTGTTTAGATTGAAGCACACAGAACAGCGTGAAAATGAACATACTAATGTACTTTGCTGGGTCAACCAATTATTCTAGGAAACGATAATAAAATTGAATCTGGCAGAAATTTGCATATTAATACAGACTAATCCATGATTAGATGTCTCCAAAGAAACCCGCAACGAAATTAAAGCAAAAAACCTAGCTATTTCGTGTCCTCTGTTTGATTGCTGAGAAGGTTAAGATATACAGTAAGAAACTGAAGTTTCTAAGGAAAAAAACTACATGGATTTGTAATCATTAAAGATTTACACATAGGGAATGCTGAATCCTCCGTTTGGTGCTAAGAAAGTGAAGTTAAAGGAGAAGGAACTGGAACTTCTAGGAGAAAATTGCAGAATTTATTGTTTAAATAGAAAATATGAAATAAAAGCACACATCTTAGGGTTATGAATGATTTCAAACAAAGATTTCAACGCGCATAATTGTCCAAACCTCATTTTGATCGCTGAGAAAATGAAGATAATTAAAAGGATAAGACACCGAAATTACAACGAAAACAATCCATGATTTTTTTGTCTCGTGAAAAGTAAAAGAAAATCTTAAGCATAAAACGTAGTTTTGAATGGCTTTTTAGAAAGATTTTGCGGAAACTGAATGCTGGGAACCTCAGTTTGGTTGCCAGGAAAATGAAGAGAGTAACAGAAAGTGAAAGTTATGAAATTTCGAAAATTTTATTGCGCTAAGTAATAAACTTTACCTTTCAGAAAGCTCGATTTCTTCCCAAATTTCCACCATTTCTCTCTCTCTCTCTCTCTCTCTGCTTTCTTCTCTCCTCTCTACTCTTCTGCAAACGGTCAGGACAATTGGAGTCCAAAGTTGGAAAACCCTTCCCAGCAAAATAAATAAATAAATGGTATAAGTTCATTTATTTTAACAAGGTTAAAGATTTTATTAATTTGAAAATAATTTTCCTTGTTTTTATTTTTTATTTTTTTTATTTTATTTTTTCATTTTTGAGATAGAAATTTAATTGATTCAAATTAGGAATGCATCCTATTAACCTATTGAATCAAATTCACTAAAAATCTATAAGATGACGCAATATTCAAATTAATAGCACTAATATAATGATTTGGTACAAAGCCTATATATTTGAAAATTCTAAGATAATTAAAATTCATAAGATTTCAGTTTTGAAACATTAATAGCCTTGATTTGAATTGATATTTATATGCGATAGAATGTGTGCGTCAATCGCATAACGCGTTAAAAATACGATGCATAAAACTGACGAAAACAAAAACCGTCATATTAAGACAACACAAAACACACATCATAACAAAGACAACTGTAAGACCCGAGAAAATTCAAATTTTCTGAAAAATGACAAAATTGTAATTTCGGTCAAAACCCGAAATTTTTCTAGATCTCGAATGACGAAACGGATTACACCGTTAGAATCGTTTCGCGAAATAAAATGCCAGTAATCGAATTTCGCCGAATTAGAGCGGTCGAATTTGTAGCGTTTGGGCATCGAATATCGGATGTCATAAAGCGACATGATGTGACGAGAGTCACCATGCGTGTACTTATGTGACACATGTTGCATGAGTAAAGAGATGATGGAAATGGACGACCGAGATAGTGTCAAGTGTCAAAAATCAAAGAAATGGGACATAGATGACATTTTTGAATTTTTAACTATAATAAGGACAAAATAGGGAATAGTGATCATCTTTTCCCTTTATTGAATGCAGCGATGAAGGAGGAAGGAATTCTGTGAGGAATGTTAGGTTTTTAATTTCTAGTGAGAGAGTGAGTGACTTCTCTCTAAGATCACAGGACGATGGGACCGTCCAGTTCTTGGTGAAGCAAGCGGTTCTACGTGAGGAGCTTCGACGTGGAATGCACGGTTTTAGGGAGTTCGACAAACTCAGAGTGAGTGAGGTTTTATCCTACTTGTTTTACTATTGATTTAAGTGTTTTGTAATGCTTTGGTTGATTTGAGGCCGTGAGTGGCCGTTTGTTCCGTCCCAAAACTTGGAACCGAAATGTGAAAATTTTTAGGGCCATGTGGGCGATCCCGTGTGGTGTGTGTGGTTGTTTGGGAGCCTGGATCATAATTTATTCGATAAATTATGTTGTGGAGTGCATGGTCGGGAAATGGCGCAAATTTTGGAGTTCACATAGTGGAGCCAGATGTTGGAGTGAGTGGGGTACGTGGTGAATAGCCAGCTGATACTGTTTGAGGTAGCTTGGTCAGAGGTTTGTGCAAAAATTGGACCAAAATCGTCCATGTGTTGTGTGCATGAATTGTGAAAATTGTGTTAGCTCAAGTGAGTTAAGCTTTGATGTTATTAGTTCACGTGAGTAACACATTGTTGTGATTTAATTTATGTCAATATATGCATGATTATGTATTGGCATGTGTTGTATAAATTGTGTTGGAATGACATAATGCATTTCATATGCACCGGGGTAACCTAGAAATTAGGTGTGTGTGCATGACATGAACAATTGAAAGAAAAGCGAGCGTGGTTGAAAGGAATTCCCGATTGATGATTTTTGGAGAATGGTGTTGGGAGATGGTCCTCTGATTACGTCGGGAGGAGCTCATGTATTGTTTTGGAAGGTTTTCCAACACATTCGTCTCGGGTAGTCTCATATCTTTCATAGGAGATTGGTAATGTATTTTGAGAACAACTTGATATTTGTTTGAAATGATATTTTTCTCATACATGGCTTAGGCGAGTGTAAAGGAGTCGGTGGGGACTCGAGACATGGAGCAGACCCAGGCGTTGAGAGTAGGATCGAATTCTTGAGTGTGTGTTTATTAGACATTGCATATGCACTTAGGTGGGAGTAACCCATTTAGGGTGATTCGCTCTTGGCGATAAGCTCACCACAATCGGGAATATTTCGAATTACGAGGGGGTTCGGGGCGGCTCATCTTAGAGGTGATTTAGAAGAAAGCTGGGTTGTGGCTTTGTCAGTTATTATGTATGACATGTATTAGAATTTTAAAGTACACAATATATGTTTGTATGGAGGAAGTAGTGTGTTATGGCAGGCGAAATGTGAGATATACTTTTGGTTGAAGTATTTATTTTGTGAGTATCGATGCAGGGGGCCCCAGTGGCCGTTGTTTTACTCGCGTTTGGACCCTGTGTGGTTGTTGTGTATGATTGGGACATGTTATGTACTTTGGGTAGAGACTCCCCCATGCAAGGAGGCTACCCACGATTTTTAAATGGTAGTGTTGGGTTATCGGCGTTCAGTATTCCGTAGTGGCCGGGTTGTCAGTGGGTACACAGGAGTTTTAGGACGTCACAACAACAATAAAAACTAGAAAAATAAATATACACATGTTGTAACAAAGACAATGGCGAAAACAAAAAAAAACCAAAAATACACACTAGATTCTTAAGGAAAAACCATTGAAAAATATCAAACAAAAATTTCAAGCCAAAACAAAGCTAGCAAAAAATTACCCCTCTTTAAGAAAATCAAGTAAAGCAAAATAAACTGACAAGCTGGCGCAAGCTTTTGAGAAATACAATCGGCCCATTAGGGTCAAAACAATACGGAGACGATCGAGAGAAATGTGAGGCTATGGCTAACGGCGGAGAAGAAACCATCAACTCCCCCAAGATAGAAATCTTATTTTCATGTTGTTTTAATAAAAATAGTTTTAATTAAAAATAAATAAAAAATGAACATTCATAATATGAAAGTATATTTTTATTTTATTTTTTCATACATTCATAAATAGTTTTTATCGATTAAAATTAACAGATTAATTAATTAATATTTGATGATAGCAAATAAATTAGTATTAATTCCTGTCAAAATATTAATATGTTATTAAAAAATAATTTGAAGTGATAAAACCAGGCAAAGTGGGAAGTGGGAAGAACTTACTATCTAAAGTGTATTAAATAAAAATGATTATGTTTCCTCTTGTGTTTTGGACAAGTCTTCGATTTTTGGATGACAATGGATATAGGTTGTATCAGTGGCGTTGAAGGGTTAGAAACCGCTTGGGCAAATCTCCATCTGGAATGAAAATATCTCAAATTTAGCCTGGTAGGCCGATTCCTTACCACGAAACCTATTAACTTCATTGCTATGAAAAATAGTTTGGGAACCAGATAAAGGAATCCAACTTTGCAGGTAACTAGCTAGTGCAGGGAGATTTTCTTTTTCAGTTCTTTCATGAAGTGGAACTCTTGGAAAGTGCTTACTGCTTAGACGTCAGGGGCCATGGAAGCCATGGACTTTACACATTCTCGTGTTGAGAAGGGTTTCAGAGACAGACCAAGTCGATCGGGTTCCTCTGACCCAGGTTGAATTTTGGGTGCAAATTTAAATACATAACCTAACCTCCCTGTAGGCTGTAGGATTTCGTTCTTCCAAGATTATTCAAGATATTGGTAATTATGTGGGAGTGTTCAGAGAATCGGATATGAATAATTTCTCTGGGACATGGGAGGAACTTTCCACGAGCCGTGTTAGCATGTAAGCGCCGGACGAGAATAAAAAAAATAAGATACCTGTGAATGGTTATCGGTGGAAATTCCATACGAAAAGCGTGACCAATCTGGATTTTTGACGATTTATTAGCGAAAATCGGTTCGGGCGCGTAAATGATTTGACAAAGAATCGGAAGGAAAAAATCGGCAGAATTTAGCTACTTAAAGAGGGTTTAGATAGTCATAGCTTTTTTATATTCTGCTTTATTATTTGTTGTTCAGTATCCTTCAGTACAATTGTAATATTTATTTTATTTTATTTCATTATAACATAATATTTTAAATCGAATAATAATTTGAAAAGGAAAAGAAATAAAAAATAATATCATTTAAAAATTTAAGAATTATAATATATAATATTTTGAATATAAATTTATCTACGTAATATTTATAATAATATAACAGAATAATAATACTCTGCTTCTAACGTAATAATATACGAATAATATATTAAATATAACGTATTTAATTTAATAATTACTAATCTATTTGATTTTTAATCACCTTAATTAAGATATGAATAATTTCTCATAATTTATATAATTAAAATATGAAAAATTTTAATAACAGATATTTTTGTAAAAATATCCCATAGATACCGATATTCTGTAAATCTAGGTGCAGATATATGGTATTCTGGAAATATTTTGATCCCTTCTGCGAAAAACTAACAACTTTCTGTTTCATTTGTGGATGCCTAGGGCAAACATATAGGAAGTGTGGTATGATTTATGGAGTTTTAGACAAATATACGTTATTTAAAATTTTTTTTTTACTAAAATAAGTCAAAAATCAAAATAGTGTCTAAACTAGTGCGTTTTAGACACGTAGGCATAGGCATCAGTAATGCTATAGTCACTGACTGTGGCATTGTAATTTTTTTTGTGGACTTTTATACAAGCCCACAAGATGATGTGTTGCGACATTCTAATCGTGTCGTGACATTATCGCATTTCATCCGTGTTTAGGGTATTGTCGTGATGTTGTTGCGACATTTAACTGATGATTTTGCCTTTGAGATTGAATTGAGACTGTTGTGACATTATTTTTATTGCCGTGACCTTCCCTTCCAATCTTGTGTCTTTAAGGTCTGTTGTGACACTGCCCTTACAACTATTGACCTCTGGAATGAATGTCGTGACACCAATATGTTTGTCGTGACATTGTGAGTTGTTGGTTGGTCTTCAGGGGTGTCGTGAAATTCCTGCTCGACACTCCTTTTGGATGAATGTCGGAGCAAGTTTGTGAGTGTCGCGACATTTCTCCTAGTTGGTCTTCACGTTTGTGTTGCAACATAAGTTGTAATGTTGCGACATAAGTTGTGGCATTGTAATTTTTTTTAAGTTAATGTCGCAATCACTGACAACGACATTATAATTTTTTTTTAGTCAATGTCACAGTCACTGACTGAGGCATTGAATTTTAAAAAATTTACAATGTCGCAGTCGTTAACTGCGGCATTATCATTTTAAAAACTAGGGCTTCTTCTTCTTCTCCCCCAATTTGTTGCTTCTTCCTTTCTCTCTTCCTCCACTCCTCCACTCCTTCGCTCCTCCTCTCCTCCTCCTCATTTCAAACATTGGTTTTTTTTTGAGCTCAATACAACTTGCATTCCTCTTCCATAGCAGGTAACCCAGGTTCACGGTTTTGAGATTCTTTTAATTTTGCTTGTGTTCCACCTTTTTCTCTATTTGTCATAATGTTCACATTTTAACTTCAATGAAAACTACTTGGTCCTTCATTATTCCGATTAGGCCTACTATTGTTATGTAACATCTTTGAGGCTATGAAATTGTTGATTTTAGATGTCCTTTAGGCAGTATTTCATTATCTTAGGGTTGGGATGCCTGGTCAGTTCCAGGTCCACAAGATCGCATAAGCCAAAGTTGCTTATTTTGGGATGTTTTTAGTCTAGGTTGGGAGACAAAATTCAAAACATAGACCTATTCTATACCAACTCATGTTGCTTTTATAAGTAATATCAGGATATAGGTTAAAACACAAACACCATCATTGGTATTGGAAAACAGATTTGTCATCTAGGAAAAACAATTAAAACATAAAGCAACTAGAAAGTAATTTTAAACTATAACATTTTCCCTTTGTGGCTAGCTCAAGTTGTAAAAGGTTAGGGTGGGATCATGAGAGGTTCAATGTGAATTAAAACAAAGAAAAAAGAAAAAAAAATTACCTATAAAAAAATTGAAAATATAAATTGAATATCTTAAAGAGGTTAAATTTAAACACTTATGATTGGTGTGAGACCAATGACTTATTATAGGTGAGATGACCTTTCAAATCCCTTGGTGTGTTTGTTTTGTAAATATTAGCATTCCACTTGGTGTGTTTGTTTTGTTGGTAAATAATGCGTGACTCCACTATCCCGTCATATGTTTTTATAATGAAAAATCTGAAAAGACTGAAAGAGATGTGAAATATGTTGGGAACAAATCTGTCATTATGCCTTTGGATGTATAGATTAGTTTCACATTTGATAAGTTATTAGCTATGATATACTTAAGAACAGGTATTGATAAAGAGAGGTTTAAATTAGTACTCACTTGTAAGTATCCATTAACAAGCGGAAATAGGTCCAACCTTGTCCAATATGGGATGACAATAGCGTGTACCGAATGTTGAAATTGGTTGACACGGTTAGAATGAAGGAAATTGAATTTTATGTTCAGCTAGTGCGTGTTAAGCCACAAGTGAATCAATCAGCTGATACTTACACAAATTTATTACTTCGAGGAAATTTTAATGTTGAGGAATTGGACTATGGGTGTGGGCCTAGTAGTGCTCTAGTTGTTGTAACTGATAGATGTGAAGTAAATGAAGATGATCACGATTGTGAAGATGTAGCAAATGATGAAGATGGTGACGATGGAAGTGATGGAGATGGGAATATTCAGTGATGAACATGTTACATCTTTCTTAACTATTAACCAACTTATGGAGAATGAGCAAGGGAGATATCTCTCTATGGATGTACCAAGTTATGATGTCTCAAATAACCCAGATCCTGAGGACCTTGATCTTGAGGACCCAGACGAGAGAGGAACAATTAATTATTACTTAGCATCATCACTTTAGTTTGAAAATGTAGAAAACTTTGGTAATGTTGTTTTAAGTGACTAGACTCTATGGGTGAACTATAATAATGCAAACTCAAGTGGAGAATTTGTTGTTAGTTAGGTTTTTAGTTCCAAAGCTGCCTTGCAAGATGCTGTTAAGTTGTACTCTATTAAAGTACACCAACAGTATGTGGTTGTTGCATCTTCAAAAAAATTGCTAGTGTTAAGATGTAAGAAGGTCGAGGAGTGTCAATGTAAATGGAAGCTTCGTTCTATGGTTGTGAAAGATACATCTTTCTTCGCAATCAATAAGTATAAATGTCTACATACTTATGTCAATGTTTGCTTGAATTGGGACCATCAACAATTAGACTCGAACTTGGTTGTTGATCATGTAGAACAATGATTAGGCCGCAGTTCACTTTAGCCGATAGGCGCATCTAAACCTTGATATGGAGAAATTTGGATATGAAATGTCATACAAGAAGGCATTGGTTGGAAAACATAAAGCACTTACATTCTTATTTGGGGACTTCCATAAGTCGTATGTAGAACTGCCACTTTTATTTATGGCATTAGAGTAGACAAATCTTGGATGTGTAGTAACTTGGAAAACATTTGACATTCATATGCATAACACTGAGGTATTTTAACACGTTTTCTGGGCGTTTCATCCATATATTGAAGGATTCAATCATTAATCTGACCATCTTAGTGATGGTACATTTGTATGGAAAGTATAAAGACACGTTAATGATTCTTTGCCGTCTTGTCGTATGCGAGATTCTATTCCCAGCGTAGGAATTCACAGTTGTCTAACATTGTATCTTGTGGGAATCCACGGGTCATCTCGACAGGGAGTGGTCTAATTTAGTTGATCAGTAGGAGCTACTCTCCCAAAAAGTGTGATTTAAAAGAGAATTGTAGGGTTGTGTTGTTTGATTGAATGGTTGATTGGTTTGAATGTTTTAAAACAGAAAGACAATTGCTGGGATTTTTAGGGTTCCACTCACTTACGATCATGTAAGTCCACCTCTTATTTCTGAGCTCATCTAGGAGACATTGATAAATGGTCTTTGATAGAGAATTTATCTTTAAATGCTCTTTGGAAAATAAGGATGATTGAATAATACTAAGCACTTGTTCCCAATTATTACGAACCCTTAGCTTGCATTCGTAATCAAGCACAACGTGTACCGAGGATATCTCGTTCACACGTTGTCAAGAATATCTTGACTAGGATTTACAAAATGTTTACAAGTGATTAACATCACACAATCCATTGAAGTTCAAAGAGGTGAGGACTATCGTTGATCGGTGGAGACTTTAGTAGACTCCGGCGATGGGGTTTAGAACTCCATAAGCTATAAGAACAATTATAATTAAAAGAGAGTTCAATCATAAAAACAATACTTTGAGAATCGAACTCACTTGCAAAACACGAGAATGAAAAATATGAAAATATTAAGATTGAAAACGTAATAATTATTTCTGCTGAAAGATTACAAATGCTTGAATTGTAAAAACGCCAAAGAAAAAGAGTCTTCAATCTGGATCTCTAAGAAATCAACTCAAAACAATGGAGGGAACTCCTCTCCTATGAAAACCTAACCCTAGAAGTCAAAAACTGCTTTCTCCATCTATCCTCTGCCTTTTATACTCCTTTCCAATGTCATCTGGTGCTCGGATGGATTGACAAGTATGCCCTACGCTAGGGATCACATCTCTACTCAATTCCGCACTTCTCATACATGTGTACGGTACACATTAATGGTGTGCCGGTACACTTTGCTCACATGATTTCTGATCGGGTGTGCAAATGCACATTTTGGGTCTCAAGGTACACCATACTAAGCTTTTAGCAAGATTATGCAGTACACCTTCCTCTGGTGCTTTTCTAGTTGTTGGAGTTCTGAGACTTCATGTCGTTTGCCCATTCTCGGTCACTTCCATATTGGCTTCCGGACATAAATCTTTAATAAGCTTATGTTTAAGACTGAAAAGACTGCCTGATCTAAAACAAAGATTAAAAGTACATCCTCATCTTTGAATGTGGGTAAATTGTGATTGTATGTGCTAAATTCTACTATAATTATTGCTCAATTGTGTATTCATCACACCCCCCAACCTGCATCTTGCTAGTCCCTAGCAGAATTTAGACGAACACCACCCTAGGTATGAATCTGACAAAGGCAGTGGAGTTAAGCTTTGCAAGATCCTCCAAGAGAAATAGCAATTATAAGAATATAATGCTTCACCCACTTTGAAGTATGCACCCGATTATGACTCATTTAAACCAACCTTAGTCTTACACACAATGAACATTATAACAGGCTAACTTACAAAATCGGAGTTATTCAAATAAGGACTATGGAATTGAAGAAAGCATTAAAGCTGATCATCACGAGCATTGAGCTATGCGATCAGATATAAGGAAGCAATCCTTTTTAACATAGAACACATAACCACTATGCATAATGTCGGAAGAAACAACAAACATAGCGAAATCAAAGAGTCTTAAAAGTTTGTAATGACTATAGGAGAATTTGAATGAAAATTGATGATCGAAAATGGGTGTTGGCATAACATGAACTGGTCTACTACCCAATTACCCTTTACCGTCTAGTCTAGCACAAAAACAATATGCGTCATCCTCATCCTCTGCAGAAGAGAATGCGTCCTCGTCTACACAGTCATCTAATTCTTAAGATCTCCTCGAGATCTGGAAGTAGCATCATGTCTTGACTCTCCTTGAAAAATGCTTGACTCTCAAGCCTCGAGAGGCGTCGATCAAGGCTATACTTCCTCGAGGCACTTGACACCTTGTCGCCGCTCATCCTCTTCAATGGGGATGTGTGCTGTAGTGCTGGTGCTATGGATGAAGTGATCCGGGAGGAGCGCGGAAAGTGAGAAAGATTTGTGGTTCCCAGTGGATCTTCCGCTCGGCTCTTGGCCTCGGTTTATTTGTGATCGGCCCCGACTGAAGCCTTCCCTCTTTCTTTAAGCCTCCCTCATTCAGCTTCTTCCCTGAGATTTGTCACAAGCGATGGGAAAGGGATGTATGCTTTCATGTGAAAAGCTTGTGGGAGTCTCATCACACACCATGTAATAAAAGTAATCAATGGAGTTTCAGGTCATGACTTCATATAAAATTATGGATCTGTTCTCTGGCACGAGTTTTCATTACCCTTACGCCTAATTCGATGTTGAATAATCTTGTTCATCAAGGCCAAATTCTGGTTTGAGCTTCCATGTACAAGTCTTTCTTTATAAATCCACTCATGATGTTGGGTGAGTGCACATAGCCACTGAGTGAAGCGGTGGGCATCAAAATCGGTAAAGGCGAAGTGGGTAGGGTCGGTCACGAGGCATCGGGGCGGACATGTATGGGGAATGCACTATCGAATCGGGGTGATCGAAGGCGCTACCCATAGCGAAGTCTCTAATACGGTCTCCAACGGTGATTTTCCTTGGTCCGGTATAAAACTCCCAGAAGATCTTTAACGACGCTGTATCCAGTGAACCTCGGCGCACCTGAAATCCATATTATGCTCTTGAATAATCCCCCTGATGGGGTGAGAGTACAAAAATGTCTCCACTACGCCCCTCTCTGGAGTGAAAGCCTTTAACGTCGACGGGTCCATTTTTATTTCGACTCGAGTCCTCGGCAAACATCGCCTCTATTTCCTCATCATCATCACTATCAGACATTTCCTCACTTTCCGAAGATGACTCAATTCGTTTTTACTTCCTTTTCTTGGTACGGGAGGCATGATTCCTTTTTCTTCTATTTTGTCCATAAGAGGAACTAGGTGCCTTTCCTTTCAGACATTCTTAGATGCATTACCATAAGATAGCAAGGATATGCGACGGATGGCGAGATATATATCATAAAGTCCGAAACACATTTGACAGTCACAGGAGCTTACCGGGTGTGCATCGAGATAACACTTTCCTGCTCGGCTCTTGGCCTCAGTTTTATTTGTGTAGGCTGACCTAGGCAACACCTCTTTTCTTCTTGCTCCCTCATTCAGCTTCTTCCCTGAGATTTGTCTGCGATGGGAAAGGGATGTGTCTACTCGTGTGGCTTGCAGAAAGTCTCTCATCATGACTAAGGCGTAATCAATGAGTTTCCAGGTCATGACTTCATATAAAGTGAATATGTTCTCGTTAGGATTTTTCATTACCCTTTGGCCTAATTCGATCGTGAATAATCTTGTTCATCAAGGCAAATTCTGGTTTGAGCTTCCCAGGTACAAATTCTTTCTTTATAAATCCACTCATGATTGATGGGTGAGTGCACATAGCCTTAGTGAACAGCTGGGCATCAAAATCAGTGAGAGCCCGAAGTGGGTAGGGTCGGTCTGAGGCATCAGGGCGGACATATTGTATGGAATGCACTATTGAATCAGGGGTGATCGAGGCGCCTACCATGGCGAAGTCTGTCTGATGCCGACTGATTTTCCTTGGATCTGACATCAAACTCGAACCACTTTGTAGGCATGTCCAGTGAACCTCGGCGCTGCAATCCATATTATGCTCTTAGAATAATCGATGGGGTGAGTACAAAATGTCTTCACTTTTACGCCCCTCTCGCAGTGAAAGCCCCTTTTTGCGATCGACCGGGTCCATTTTTCGTGCTCTGACTCAGAGTCCTCGGCAAACATCGCTTCTATTTCCTCATCATCATCACTATCAGACATTTCCTCACTTTAGAGATGACTCAGTCGTTTCCCTTCCTTTTCTTGGTGGGAGGCGCCAGTTTCCTTTTTCTTCACATTTGTCCCATAGAGGAACTAGATGCCTCGCACCTCGACATTCTTAGATTGTGCCATAGAGATGGCAAGGATGGCAATAACGGCCCAGATGGCCCAGATATATATCATAGAGTCGAGCACATTTGAGCGATGCGAGCGACCAGTGCGCATCGGTCCTTTCACCTTATCTGTCTGAGACCCAGACAATAAGTAAAACATAACACCACCCAAATCGGCCATGAATCCATGTATAACAAGGAGGACCAAAAATGCTAGTAAAGATTTGGCAGGGACACCCACGTCCGTGCAATATTTGCGAGAAAAGAAATGGGATTACGAGCGATGGAAACCACGGCGAGCAGAGCTTGGAAATGCTTGTGTGAGAGAGCAAGCGGCTGGGGCTTGGCATGGAGAGTGAAGAAGTGTTTGGAATGTCAAGGGCCCGCAAAAAATTGGGTTTTGTCTCGTTTGCCTGAGCAGGTCGGTGTGCGGTACACATTAGTGGTGTCTTAGGTACACATTTTCTCTTGTCGATTTTGAATAAGTTGTCTCCGTTACGCATTTAGGGTGTCACGAAGTACACTTTAACCCCTTGCCGATTTCGAGTAAGTTAATAAGTACTTTTAGGGTGTGCGGTACTGCTCAATCGATTTTTTTTTTTTTTTGTATATATATATATATATATATATATATATATATATATATATATATATATATATTTTTTAATTTGGAACAGTGGTGCCGATGTACAATTTGGCCTTTTAAACTGCCTTCCATCCCGGGTTTTGCTGCTTGCTCACTTTTTCTTTGTTCGGTCCACAAGCCGCGTATTCGTGAGGTGGTCTTGTAATTCCTTCTTTGGGATACTTTCAATCTTTCCATAGGACCTTTGCTGTTCAACGATCGGGGTTCCTAGGGTTAATTGACAGCAACTTTAAGCTGAAATGGGTGCAAGGGATGAGAACTGATACAAATCCTCAGGTGTGCAAAGAAATAATGGCCTCTAATCATTTTCCAGTTATGCAAGATATACCATAAAGACTATGATGCATGAAGTTAACATGGCATGCCAAATTTATGTACAAATAGAACCATGACCCGGGTCGAGCAGAAATATGATCTTTGGAGTGCGTGGTTTGTGTGTGGCAAAGAACAATCCTGGAGAAAAACCTGGCGTTTTGTGTATGCTGGAATTAAGATACTGCATGCAATAAGATGATGTGGAGTGTGTATGAAATCATGCAGGTATGTACATCGTAGGTCAACATTATAATCGAGAGAGCCATATTTTGAAAAAATTTGACCATGCTTGAACATATAACAAGCGCATAGTTACGTTCAACGATTAATACGCCTACCCCTGAAACAAGCATTGCTCTGATACCACATAGGACTAAGGAGTACCCCCACAGCGAGAATTGGAGGTAGCATAGAAACAAGAATTTAAGTTTTTTTTTTTGAAAGCAAAAACGAAAATGAACGAATCAAACTATATACAACAAGTTGAGAACGAGGTTGGAAGGAGAGTCCTGGTAGAGCGGGTCTACCAAATCCTCACTATGCTCTTGAGGATTGAAATGCTCGAGGAATGGTTTGAGGCGTTGGCCATTCACTTTGAGATTTTCAGTGTCGGTTCAATCTCACGGCTCAGTATGGATAAACTATGCGATGAATGGGCGGTCCAGCCGAGCGGAGTTGCACGGGGAAATAAATGCGGTCGAGGCATGCGTGATGCTACGGTTGAGTTCGAACATTTTCCTCATATTAGATTTACCATGGAATAGCAGGCAGCTCTTTGTAGATTCTGGAGCTTTCATACGACTCTCTCATGATTCTTAAGCTCATTCAGATTTTGCGACAAGCGCTTACGCAGGTCATCCAGGTAAATGTTCTAATAACCCGATGGCCGTTGTTCCATTTCAGGCGGCAAATATGACCTTTCATAAACTAGCCTGAGGAGACATACAGAAACGATTTAAAGGCGGTGCAGTGAGCCCAGAGCATCGGTATTGAAGCGGGTGACCAATCTTTGCGATTAGGGCAACCGTTTTCCAAATATGTTTTATCTCCCTATTAGCTGCTTCGGCTTGACCAGTGAGTACGTATTGGGTGGTAGGCTGTTGACACTTTATGGGTGACTCCATATTTTTAACAGATTTTCAAGATCAATTGCAAGTGGAGTCGCCATCACTAATAATTGCGGTGTTCAAGCGAGAAAATTGTGTTCCTTTATAAATTTCAAAACAACCTTGTGATCATTGGTTCGTCGAATGCGCCTCCAACCCACTTACACCAATCAACAGAGATAATAAAATGTAAAGATACCCACAAGAAGGGAAAGGCCCGTGAGTCTATACCCCAACAGTCAAAATTTCAATAATTAGGGTGGGGTAGAGGCATGCATGTTTCGTTTTGTGACCCCTCCTAGTTTTGGCGTGAGCACAAGTTTGCGAAATCAAAGCAATCTTTAAATAAGGTGGGCCGGTAAACCATGCTTGCAAAATCTTGTCTGCCGTTTTTAAAGGAAATGTCCTCCACGGGCCGAATGGCAAAGATTAAAATCCTAATCGCTCGTCATTGGTACCCATCTTCTCATTATTTGATCTGGACAATATTTAAATAGGTACGGATCATCAAAGTAGTATTTCTTAATATCTGTCGAAATTCTTTTACGGTAGAAGTCCATTAAGAATTTGGAATACGGCGGTGACTGGTAGTTCACAATGTCGGCCTTACCATGGGCAATGAACAAGAGCAAAGAGTTGCTGTCGGGAAACTATCGCCTATGGGTATGCCATGAGAGTTGGATTACGGAACTAATCGAGATAAATGGTCGCGACCACATTCTCAACCCCTTTTATCTTTGATGGTCAAAATTGAGATTCTTGCATATTAAAATCCACCTAGTTAACCGGGGTTTGTATCACCTTAGGAAGCGAATACTTAGAAATTTGCGTGATGCGTGAAAATGGTCACGGGGAGAGCCTGATGTATGACTGAACTTTTCTAGTGCAAGGCAGTATTTAGAAACTCTTTTACGTGGTTGTGTAGTTTGCTTGGCGAATCTAGTGTCTTGCTGGCATAATAAATTACAAAGCCTTTTTGTCTTCCCTACCTTCTTTCTGACCCTATGGCATAATCAACCCCAGCGTCACACATGATCTCAAATGGAAGGTCCCAATTAGGGGACCGCATGATGGGTAGTGACACTAACACATGTTTTGAGTTTAGTAAGCAATGTCACAAGCTTGTGACCATGTGAAAGGACATCTTTGGCAAGCAAAGTACATAAGGGGCGACTATATACTAAATCTTTTATAAACCTTATAGAAACCGGCCTTGTTGAGAATGACCTTATGTCTCTAACACACTTAGGAGTAGGTAGGTTGAAATCGACTCAACTTTGGCTGAGTCAACTTCAATTCCATCTTTGATACTATATGGCCTAAGACAATCCTTGTGTTACCATGAAATGACATTTTCCCAATTTAACACAAGATTTTCTCTTGACACCTCTCGAAACCTTACGTAATTCTCTAAACGGTTTTAGATGAGTCACCAAAAGCGAGAAATCATCATGAAAATCTCAATATGATTTCTATCATGTCTTGAAGATTCCCATCATGCATCGTTGGAAGGGATTCGAGTGCATGCATAATCCAAAGACATTTTCCTAAGAAGCGAAGGTACGAAAGGACAAGTGAATGTAGTTTTCTTGATCTTCCAAAGCTATCTCAATTTGATTGTGCCACGAGTGCCCATCAAAACAATAAATTCATGCCTCATGACTCTCTCTAACATTTGATCAACAAGACGGAAGGAAAATGGATTAATTCCTAGTACCGCATTAGGTTTCTATAATCCACACCACTCCCATCACGAGTGACCACGGTGGGAATGAGCTCATTGTTTTCATTGGCGACCACCGTTACTCCAGATTTCTTCGGAACTACCTGTGTTGGGCTAACCCACATGCTATCTGCAATAGGGTCAAATAACTAACATCCAAAGAGTTTCAAAACTTCCTTCTTGCACTTCTTTCATTATTAGGTTGTTCGTCTACGTAGTTTGCCTAGAAGGTTTAACATCCTCTTCTAAGTGAATTCTATGTGTGCGGATCGAGGACTAATTCCTTAATATGCAATTGTCATTCTAAAGAAGAGAGCGGGTTGTGGAGTTCTCAATATCTCTAAAGTTGCTTCTCTTGATTCAATTCTGGGAGGAAGATATGATCAGGAAGGATTTCCTCTTCCCCTGGCGTATTTGAGGTGTGTTGGTAGGTTCGCTCTCGAAGCTTAGGTGGCCTCCTCGAGGCAATGCCTTGTCCTCATTTGGTGGCTTAATGGTTCAAATTTGATTGCCCACCCATTAACTTCTAATACTTCGTTATGCTCCCGATTGCCAGTGTAGAAACTTCGACTCCCGGTGTGGTCACTTCCTACCATTGGCAGGGTACGACGAGCAGCAACAAGTGGATCATCATGTGAGACGATGTATCCAGAAATAACGCATTACCCGCAGGGGAATCAACCATGTTGACTTCACACATATCTTCTTCATCCCCCATTCCCTTGATAACATTGAAAATATTGATTAACGGTCATATTACCATGATAGTGTCATCGGGCCTCCTACACAATGTATAATGGCATTAGCGAGTTGCGAGAATGGTCTGCAAGTGCCCCGAGAAGCCAATTCGCCCAGTTCTACTTAGGTTGAGTGTCAGCACAACAAAATCCACAGGGAAGTAAAATTTGTCCACTTGTACCAATACATCCTTCACTATCCCCTAGGAATTTTCTGATTCGACTAGTTGGAGGGGTGATATTGGTTGGCTCTAATTCTCTCTAACCCAGTCCACATATGCGAATAGGTGACAAATTAACACTTGCCCCTAAGTCCACTAAAGCATGTCCCAACTTTGAATTTCCTACTACTATAGAAATAGTAGGACTTCCTGGGTCTTTGTATTTTGGGGGCAAATTGTTTCGAATTAGTGAGGTAGATTGTTCAGTCATGAATGCCTCCCTTGTGACTTTAATTTCCCTTTTACTTATTGCACAAGTCCTTTAGAAATTTAGCATATGATGGAATTTGCTTAATGGCATCTAACAAAGGGATGTTCAATTTTACTTGTTTGAACAACTCATAGATCTCCGAATGATTATTCACTTTCTTTGGTGCTTTCAGTCTATGAGGGTATGGAGCTGGGGGATATGGGTAGACTCATCTTTCTCTGATTCACCCTCATATCATTTTATTATTAGGGACACAAGAGGCTTGTCGTCTGCCTCATCCTCTCTGACCAATTCACTTTGAGATTCTTGTGATGGTTCTTTGGTTAGAATGGTTTTGTCGACTACCTTACCGCTTCGAAGAGTAGTGACAACCTTACAATGTTCGAAAGTACCCTCACTTGAACCTAAACTTCCCACACTGTTTTGAGCTTGTGGATTTTGGATGGGTTGAGATGGAAGTTCCTTTCTCTTGTTGAAGGTTACCTATAGGCGAGGTTAACGGATTTATGCAGGATATCACATCATTGAGCTTGATTCGAGATTACGTGTTTGTGGATTGTTGGGTTTGTACAAACTGTGTAACTATATCCTCCAGACTTCTCTTATGTGGAGGTTGATAAGGCTGTGGTGACGGAGTTCCTTGATTTGGTGGCTGGAAACCTTGATTAGGGTTCACAGGGAACCCTTGGGGGCCTTGATTCTGAAATGGAGGAACTGAATTAGGAAAACTTTGGTTTTGATAATGGGGGCCTTGGTTGGTTGGCAGGTTATGCGGGCCTCCCTCATTTCTCCAACTAAAATTAGGATGCTTGCCCCACCCAGGATTATAGGTTTCAGAGTATGGGGAATTGAAAGGTTTCCTTTGGTAGTTAAGGGCATTGGCTTGCTCTATTTGAATGGCTCCCTTGACTTGAGGAAGATTTGGGCAGTTAATGGTTGAGTGTGTAGGGTCATCGCATATAATGCATGGCTCCTCACTCTGGAAGTCCAATTAGTGCGGGTAGTGAGGCCTGCTTAGTTACCTCGTTCACCTTTTTCATCTCTATGGCCTCCAACTTCCTTGTTAAATTGGCAATTTTTGCTTGCAACTCATCATTCTCTCTTAAGTGATGGATTCCGCCCCCCGCTGATGTGCTATGCACTTTAGCAGTGTCTATGGAAGTGTTAGTCTCCCAAGTTCGAGCATTCTCTGCTATAGTGTCAAAAAGTTGGATTGCTTCCCTAGCACTCTTTTCATAAAATTTCCCAGCACATCATTTGGATGTATTGTTTTGACCCTCAGACAATCCTTTGATGAAAGTATGCTGTAAATTTGTCCAACATCCAAACCATGATGAGGAGTAGCATGGAGAAGATCCTTGTATCTCTCCATCTGCGGCGAAAAGGCTCACCGGCTTTTGGTAAAATTACGAATTGCTCGCATGAGAGCATTGATACGTGCGGGGAAAAAATTTGTTAAAGAAATTCATTCATATGTTTCCCATGTAAAGATTGAATTAGGTGCAAGGAATGAAACCAAATTTTGGCCTTCTCCTTTAAAGCAAAAGGAAATAAAACTAAACAGATTATGTGGAGAGGTGAGCTAGTAGAGAGAAATGCACTGCAGACATCCTCAAAGTCTCTCATGAATGAATAAGGGTTCTCAGATTCAAACCCTTGATATACAGGTAGAAGACGGATCATTTCCGACTTCATTAGGAATTGATTGGCCTCTTCAGGAAGGCGAATACAAGAATTGGTTGTGGTCCTTTGAGGTTGTAGAATTTCTAGAAGTGTTCTTTCTACATTAAGCAAAGGAACGAGGGAGCTCTATGTGATTGTGAAGATTACCATTTCCTCCCCCTATCACTGGGGTTATTGGGAGTGTAACATCACCTCCATGTTGTGGAGGTTCATGGAATCCTTGTGGGTTAACAGGAATCCCTTGAGTATGTTCATTAAATACATGTTGCTGATTCCCAGGAAGATCCATTTGAGGTGAAATGTTATCTTAAAACACTTGACTTATTATGGATTGCTCAGAGTTTCTAGGAGATGCAATTCTTACTAGTTGGCGTTGCTCGTTGCGAGCTTTAGCAAACCGTATGCACTAGTCCTACTACGTCTAAGGAAACACCTGAAATTTTCACAAAAAACAAATTAAAAAGAAAAGTGGAGAACGTACCGGATTTGCAATGCAATTGCAAATTACCTCTAGCTCTCTTCAGATCAACTGGATTAGTCGCCACTCCCCGGCAACGGCGCCATAAATGCTTCGTCCTTATTCGTATGCCTTATTCTATTCCCAAGCGTAGGAATTACGGTTGTCTAGCATTATGTGCGTGGGAATCCACCGGGGTCATCTCCACAAGTGAATTACGGTTGGATTGTCGGTAGGAGCTACTCTCACGAAAAGTGTGATTTAAAGAGAGGTGTAGGGTTGTGTTGTTTGATTGAATGGTTGATTGGTTTGAATGTTTTAAAACGAGAAAGACAATTCTTCCAGATCAGCCCAGGAGTTCCCACTCACTTCGATCATGTAAGTCCCACCTGTATTTTACAAACTCATCTAGGAACCATTGATAAATGGTCTTTGATGGAGAATTTTATCTTTAAATGCTCTTTGCAAAATAAGGATGATTGAATAATACTAAGCACTTGTTCCCAGTGTCTGAACCATAGCTTGCATTTCGTAATCAATCACAACGTGTACCGAGATATCTCGTTCACCGTTGTCAAGAATATCTTAACTAAGGATTTACAAAATGTTTGCACAAGTGATTAGCATCACCTGATCATTGAAGTTCAAAGAGGAATTGAGGACTATGTTGATCGGGGTGAAGTTTCCCCGTGACTCGTGATGAGTTTAGAACTCCATAAAACTTATAAGAACAATTATAATTGAAGAAAGTTTCAATCATAAAAAGCAATACTTTGAGGAAATCAGAACTCTTGCAAAACCTAAGAATGAAAAATATGAAATACGATGATTGAAAACGAAATAATTATTTATCTTGAAAGATTACAAATGCTTGAATTGTAAAAACGCCAAAGAAAAAGAGTCTTCAATCTGGATCTCTAAGAAATCAACTCAAAACAATGGAGGGAACTCCTCTCCTATGAAAACCTAACCCTAGAAGTCCAAAAACTACTTTCTCCATCTATCCTCTGCCTTTTATACTCCTTTCCAATGTCACAAATTGCTTTCGAGGATGATTGTAGTATGCCCACCTACGCTAGGATCACATCTACCTTTCGATTCATACTTCTCATACATGTGTGCCGGTACATTAATGATTATCTTGATGCAACACTGCTCTGCCAATTTCCTGATCAGGTGTACCGGTACACATTTTGGGTGTCTGGGTACACTTCTCTTCTTAGCTTTTTAGCAAGGTGTACTAGTACCACATAAATGATGTCGATGCATTTTCCTCTGGTGCTTTTCTGGCATTCTTTTGGAGTTCAGGGCTGTCATCGTTTGCCCACATTCTCGGTCTTCATATTGGCTTCGGGACATAAATCTTTGTACGCTTATGTTAAGACACGAAAGACACGCACCGATCTAAAACAAAAAGAGATTAAAAGTACTATCCTACGTCTTTGAATGTGGGTAAATTGTGATTTGTATGTGCTAAATTCTACTATAATTATTGCTCAATTGTGTATTCATCAATTGCTATGGGCTGTGATGGAAATAATAAGTTGTTTCAACTAGCATTTGCTATTACAGAAGGAGAGAATATTGATAGTTGGGGATGGTTCTTGGCAGGTATTAGAAACAAGGTAACTTAACGGATGAGACTTTGTGTTATAGGCGCGAGACATTCAAACGTATGGCGGCAATGATCGATGGTCAATATGGTTAGAAGCCCGAACCATATGCATATCATGGGGATTTGCATGCTACATTTGCAAAGCAACTTTGAATCGATTCAAAGATAAAACCTTAAGAGAATTTGGTGTGCACAATAGCTTTAACAGCGAAGTTGGAAAATTGATAAGCATATGGACATAATTGAGAGAATTAATTTAGAAGCCACTTGATGGTTGGAAGTAATCCTTTGAGAAATGGGCTTTCACATGATGAAGGTCAAGGTTATGGGATAATGACTATAAACATGCCTGAGGTTTTCAATAGTGTTCTTAAAGGAGCTTAGAGCTTACCTGTAACTACATTGGTTCAATTGACATTTTTTAGGCTCAATAGTTATTTTGTTGTAAGAAGGGAACAAGGTTATAATAGGTTTACATCAGATGAGCAGCATGCTCCATATGTTGATCCTAAGATTAAGGCACATATGGTTAAAGTTGGATCATTTGAGATTGTTCTTTACGATCTGGCAAGGCGATTTCATGTCAAGTCGAAAGAATTCGAACACATCGCCTCAGTGACATGACCGTAAATGCAACATGGTAAGACACTTATATATGGATTTCCTTGTAGTCATATTATAGCAGCATGTTGACGAGTGCCCAAAACACTCATCATATACCCGCGTTTGATCACGTTTTCGGTTCATTTCATCTAGTAATAAGTGCGTTTATATTCATATATCTGATACTTGGATTTTTGTGCATTTCAGGTGAAAAAGGTGGCATTGGGAAGTTGTGTGGAGATTTGAAGAAGGAGATTGAAGGAGTGCTGCTCGGCCTCAGCAGTGCGATGTCCCAGTAGCCGGCGGCGTTGAGACAATGTGACGCCATTCCACATCGACCAACATCCACGATGTTCCAACGTCGCGTTTATCAGCAAAGGACTCACCGGTAATTTTTAGATATAAATAAAGAGCGAAAAAGAAAGAAGGGCGTGATACGAGACGGAGAAGAAGACACATGAAGATTCAAGAGATCGTGTAATCCTTGTACTTGCATTCTCTTTCTCGAACTCCTATTGATTAAAACTAAATGATTGTAATGATCATAATGATGTTCTAACTTTATTTCTAGGGTTTTGTTGTACTCTTGTTATATTCATATGAATTAGTTTTTAATTCAGTTTATTCAATATAGCTATGGATCTGATATTGACTTGCTCTATTTCCTATTAATCACCTACATGGTGGTGTTTGGCTAACACCAACTTGCTTTTGTCGAGAATCTAAGATTGAGAGATAAAGGTTCCTGGGGATCCGGGTAGAGTGACACTCGGTCAATTGGAGAGTAAAGATCTCTTGGTTCCGAATGTGGCGATTAGGGTTTAACCATTTAAGCGTCTCGGAGTTGAGGTTTAAGTAGAGATGCTATAAACCCTACTAGCAAGATAGGCGAATATACCTCCGAAAGAGGGATATCTCATGAAACACGATCAGCTTTGCTAAATACGTCCGTTAGTATATTGAATAACATATTTTACATAGATTATAATCCATCGAATGAGGTAAGGGGAGGCAAAAACCCTAGTCCTCATTAATTGAACTAATAACTCATTTAGGATCAAATAGTCGTTATACTAGCAACAATTCACTCAAGTTTGAGATCCAGATAATATTCTAGAGCCGATTCCAGTATTCAACACACTTCTCTTCATGGAAACGACACTTGACTAGCCACTATATTACGTAAACTCAATGCGTTTGCTTGTGCGTACGGGCCTATGTTTTATATTATTTTTTTTATAACCTCAACGAAGCCCGTCAAGTTTTTGGCACCGTTGCCGAGGAGAAGTGTCGTGCTGATATTGACAATAGTGTAATTAGATATTACTCTGAATTTTTTTTCTTTTGTTTCATTTTAGTTTGTTTACACAAGTGCTTGTAATATGCTATCTGTGTTTGTACGTGTGATTACAGTGAAGGTTACTGTGAATGTATGCGAAGACGGGATCAAGTTGAATTACTTTCGTTTGATCCTAAACCAGAAAGAACCTTACACCGATTATGCAGAGAACAAAGAGAAGCACACCAAAGAGATCTAGCAATCATGCGAGCAATGAAAAACGAATCGGGGCGAAAAAACGAGCCGTAAGGGGGTTAGAATGGGAATAATGGTAGGAATTATGCCCCCAAGCTGGTTATATAGCAAAATGATCCATTTATGTTGCTAGGGGAGTTTGCTTTACCTCCTACGGTTGTTCAGTCTACTATCCGAAGACCACCTATTCAAGCGAAGTGAGAACCCGAACACACATTTTGACAAACTTCATTGAAGTATGTGACACGATTAAATCTGATAGGTGATAGAGAAGCACTAGTGAGATTGTTCCTCTCTTATTGGTGATAAAGCTAAACGCTAGGCGACAATCAACCACTGATTCCCGATATCTCATGGAATGATTTGGTCTGAAATTTATGACCAAGTTTTTCCACCTCGAAATATTGCATAGTTGGTGCAAAAGATTAACATGTTTAGACAATTGGAGAGGGAGAAGTTAGCTGAGGCCTGGGAGAGATTTTATGAATTGTTAAGGAGGTGTCCACATCACAGGTTGACTAGATGGATGAAAGTCCATACCTTTACAATGATCGGTGACTCTGCCCAGAGCGGTAATAGATGCTCAACGAGGGGCGTCTTGGATGAAAAATACCACTACGAGACCAAGCGTATGGAATCTTAAGAGGGCATGGCTGCTGTAACGATGGCCGGGGAAGAGGATATCTGAGAAGAGCGGTGAGAGGTCACGAACACACCAAGGTCATGACGATTTGGTAAGTCATGTCACCTGACTCACCCAGCGGGTTACAAAGGAAGCAGGTGTTGTACATGCTATTCGAGAGCTAATCCTTGGGAATATGTGAGATCATGTGGGGCGGCCACGATTTACTCACGAATGCAGTTGGGCGGAATGACAATGAAACAACCATAATATGTGTCAAGATTTAACTAGAATCAACAACAGGGTCAGTATGGTTGTATCACCTATTAGAATCAGAACCATAACCAGGGCTAAGGATGGAGGAACAATCAGAACTATGGATGGAGGAACAATTAGAACAGTATGCCACCTTCCCAAGTTAGCGAACCACTAGCAGAGAAAAAAGTAGGTTTAGAAGAAGCACTAGCTCAAATGCTTACTTCTTATATAACCTTTATGAATGAAACAAAGGCAACTATGCAAAATTAGTCAACCCAGCTGAATAACCAGGTAGCATAGTTGAGAAACCTGGAGGTGCAAATGGGCCAAATGGCTAATCTATTGACTAAGAGGCAGCAGGGTTCTTTGCCAAGCAATTTAGAGATAAACCCGAGGGGTGAAGGTAAGGAACATGTTAAGGCTATCGTGTTAAGAAGTGGTAGAGAGCTAGTTACACGAGGGCAACCACCAGTAGTAAGAGAAGAGGAAACTGAGGTAGTGGACCAGTTAAGCCCGGAAGATCAGATGCAAGGGAAGTAGTCCCAAGAGGAGAAGTGCTTGAGAGATCGGAGGAGAGGAAGGGGGGGGCGAGAAATAGACGATTCTGGTTGAAACCTCTGCACCCGATCCTATCCTGGCGTTTGAGGAAGAATAAACTAGATAGCGAGTTTACGGAATTCATGGAAATGTTTAAGAGCACCGTCACATTTCGTTTGTAAACATTAAAACAAATGCTTGATTATGTCAAATTTATGAAGATATACTGTCGAGGAAGAGAAGGTTATCGGACTTTGAGGCCGATTAGTCTTGTTAGTGCGATGCTATGCGCCCGGAGGGAATTTCCACGAAGCGAAGGATCGAACCTTCACAATCCCGTATGAATGGGGAACCGATCTTGAAGTACATGTGACTTAAGTCGATATTAACCTAATGCCTTTATCGTTTCGAGGCAGTAGAGTTAGGTGAAGCTAAACCCACTACGGTCACCTTACAGCTAGCAAATAGATCATTGAAACATCCTAGGGGAGTGATAGAAGATGTGCTAGTAAAGGTGGACAAGTTTATCTTCCTAGCTGATTTCATAGTGTTAGACATGGAGGAAGATAAAGATATACCCATTATACTGGGCATACCATTTCTATGACTAGCATCATTTATGATTGATGTGCGAGAAGGAGAAGCTAGACTAAGGTGCGGGGATGATGGTCAGTTTGGTGTATTCGATCTTTGTGAGGCATCCAACAGAGAGAGATATGTTTTTATGATAGGGTAGTAGAACATAATGCACAGCCAATGTGGTTTGACTAACCCTTTGGAAGCTAGCCTTGTGCATAATGCTAAGAAGGAACTAAGTGAAGATGTCGAAGAGTATGTGAAGTGGATGGACTCCTTCCAATCGAACAGAAGGAATTATTATGAGCTGTTGGGAGAGAACACTCGGACTTTAGTGCCTTCGATTGAGTGACCACCACAGTTGGAACAAAAGCCACTCCTTAGTCACTTGAGGTATGCTTATCTAGGGGAATCCTCAACCCTACCAGTTATCATATCAACATCTCTGACAGCAATGGAAGAATAGAAGCTTTTGAGAGTGCTTTAAGATCACAAGGATGTCATTGGGTGGTCTCTAGCTGATTTGAAAGGGATCCACCCCTCCATGTGTATGCACCAGATCTTATTAGAGGATGGGCACAAACCTTCAGTGGAGGCTTAGAGGAGACTCAGCTTTGATAATGAAAAGTGAGTAAGAAAAATTATTGAAGTGGTTAGATGCGGGTGATCTACCCCATCTCGAGGTGGTTCGTGGTAAGCCAGTATGTTGTTCCAAAGGAGGACCACGGTGATAGGGTGAGAATAACGCCTTCTTGCCTTCTCTGCTTGATTCTGAGGTGGAGAATGCACATAGACTCACAGAAAATTAAATAAGGCAAGCAGAAAGATCATTTCCCACTTAGTTTCTGGATCGGATGCTAGACAATTTGTCGGGGGCATGAGTATTACTGTTTCTTGGACGGGTATTCAGGTTATAATCAGATCACTATATCATTGGAGGACCAAGAGAAAACATCATTTATGTGCCCGTATGGTACGTTTTCTTTTAGTCGAATGCCTTTTAGGTTATGTAACGCATCGGGCATGTTTCAGCGTTGCATGATGGCTATATTGTCAGACATGGTCGAGAGAACAATTGAGGTATTCATGGATGATTTCTCTGTGCTAGGGAAATCCTTTGATAATTTTTTGGAGAACCTGAGGCAGGCATTGATAAGATGTGAGGAAACTAACCTTGTGCTGAACTGGGAAAAGTGCCACTTCATGGTGAAGGAAGGCATTGTATTGGGGCATTGGATCTTAGAAAGAGGTGGTAGATAAAGCCAAGATTGAAACAATAGAGAAGCTCGCCTCCATCTTCGGTGAAAGGAATAAGGGCTTTCTAGGTCACGTGGGATTCTCTGGAAGATTTATAAAGTTTCTCAAAAATAGCTAAGCCCACATCCAAATTTGCTTGTTCAAGGAGCGCCTTTTGAGTTTAATGATCAATGTTTGAAAGCGTTCTTGTTTCTGAAAGAGAAATTAGTATCAACACCTATTATAGTAGCATTGGATTGGAATCTTCATTTTGAACTAATGTGTGATCACGGCGACTTCTATGATGAGTGTACTAGAGGCGAAAAAGGGAAAGAACATTTCGGGTTATCTATTGTATGCGGGCGGACGTTGGAATGATGAGCAACTAAATTATGTAACAAAATGAAAAGAACTTGGCTATTGTGTTTCACGTTGGACAAGTTAGGCCGTACTTGATTGATAACGAGGGGTAATAGTACTTTTATATACCATTCGACGTTAAGTACTGATGACTAAGAAGGACTTGGGCGGGGCCGATGGAGTGGGTGTTACTACTGGGGAGTTTGATCACGGAGTTAAAGATAAGAAAGGGACTGAAAATCTAGTAGCCGACCATCTTTCACGATTGGAAGGGCCGAGTAAAGAAATTCAGATCAATGATGATTTCTCGGATGAACAACTCTTGGCGATTGAAGACAAAGAGCCAGTACCTTGGTTTATGAATTTTATGAACTACTTGGTGGCAAGAGTGCTTCCACCAAAGTTTAGTTATTAGCAGAAGAAGAAATTTTTCGCATAGTTGAAGCATTACTACTGGGAGGAGCCCATTATGTATAAGAAGATGTGTCCCAGAGAAGGAAATGGAAAGTATCCTAAATCACTGCCACACTCTAGCATGTGGGGGGCACTTTGGGTGAAATAGAACAACTGCAAAGGTACTTCAATCAAGATTCTATTAGCCCACCTTATTCAAGGATGCACACCAATTTGTGTCCACTTGTGACAAATGCCAAAGAATGGGGAACATATCGAAATGAGATGAGCCGCCTTTGCAATCCATTTAGAGTAGAAGGCTATTTGATATACGGGGATGGATTTGTGGTCCCTTTCTTTCATCTTTCAATAACCTATATACATTCTCCCTAGCAGTAGATTATGTTTTCAAAAATGGTGGAAACCATACCTACCGATTCTAATAATGCAAAGTGGTAGCAAGCTTTATATGATATATATTCACCCGGTTCGAAACTCCACGGGCGTTGATCACAGATGGAGGAACACATTTTTGTAACAAACTTGCTTGTCGGGTGTTGAAAATATGGTGTCAGGCATCGATTTGCACTTGCATACACCCACAAAGACTAATGGCTAAGCGAAGTGTCGAATAGAGAAATCAAATATATCTTAGAGAAGGTCAATAGCTCGAAGAAAGATTAGGCGAAAAAGATAGATGATGTGCTCTGGGCATATAGAACAACATTCAAGACACCATTGGGAATGTCACCATTTAGGCTAGTGTTTGGGAAAACGTGCCACTTGCATGTGGAATTAGAACATAGAGCATACTGGGCAACTAGGCAGTTGAATATAGATAGTAAGATGATCGGTGAGAAACGCATAGTGCAACTTAGCGAATTAGAAGAGTTCCACAATGAGGCGTACGAGAAAGCGAAGATTTATAAAGAAAGGCAGCTTTGGCATGATAAGCATATTGTAAGAGAGAGAGTTTGAGTAGGGTCAACGGGTCCCTCCTATTTAACTCAGAGCTCAAGCTCTTCCTAGGAAAATTAAAATTAAAATTGGTCGGAATGCATTTCTTTGTGACTCGGGTTTTCCGTATGGAGGAGCCCGGAAATTATCTGGAAGAAAGGCTTTAAAGTTAGCACAACGATTGAAGCCAGGTACTTTGGGGGCGAGTTTCATCTGTGACATACCATAAATATGATCACATCGACAGATAGTGCCATAAGGGTTCATGCAGTCCATAGTCTAAAGACATTGAGATTCAGGAAATTGACTAACGACATTAAACAAAGCGCAGCTACTTGGGAACCTTAAGCATTTTCAACTTTTTTCAAAAATTAATTAACTTTGCATATGTTGTTTATTTTAAAGATATTTTCTCGGAGATTCATAACTTATACATGTGGGTTCTGTTCTCAAGCCGAGATCGAGCGGCGATAAAATGCTTCAGACAATCGAAATTTGAAATTTAGCAAGAGTGGAATCTAAATGAGAGTGCTCTTAACCTTAAATTTGTTTTTCAAAGAAGTTGAGTTTTCTTCTTTGTAGTCGCGATGTCCTACTTCCAGCGTTGAAAAATGAAAAACTAGCTCTACAAGCGTCGCGGCGTTGGGAACCCGACATCGCGGCGTTGCACAATTTATGAACATGAATGTTCATATTCTCTCCTTATGCAACACAAACCCTCACTTATTCTCTCTTATTTTTGTAGGTGCTCCAGCCACCCCCATCCAAGCTCATCCCAACCAATCTTAGAAACCCCCAAAGCCCTAAGCATGTTCTTAGATTCGAAAACACTAGTGTCTACCTTCGTTTGGAGATCCTTCTTATGGTCTGGTTTTCGAGTAAGTTTATGTCTAGATTCGGTTTGTTTTGGAGTCTTTCTGGGTTGCTTGTGTTAGAGAAGGAACCCTATGTGTGGTTGGTGGTTATGGAACCCCTTGGTTTGAGTCGAGAACACCATCTCACTTAGGGCACACTAGGTGTTTGTTCTTTGGCCTAAGTGAGTTTTTGGTGACTCTATTGGGTAATTCGGTAGAGTGGCATCACACTAGGTGTTAGGAGGCCAACTAAAGAGTGATTCAAGCCTAGAAGATCATCCAACCCCTATCTTTTTATTAAATTCTTGATGTCGTAGTAGAAGCCGAGCTAGAAAGAAGGCCAAGACAGAGTGAAGAGCAGCTCATGATTATGATCATGAAATTTTTTCAATGAGGCCCAGCGTTCCGAAATTCGGCCTCATCTCGAAGAAAAGGTCCTTTCATCAAGGAAGGGGTTTCACCACCACAGATGATTTCTTTCGTAAAACCATTACGAACAAAGGGATGGAGGCGCTTTGCGACCTTGAGACCATTGCCATAGGAGTGTAGTACGAGTTCTATAAATCTCGCCTCCAGTATACTAAAAGAGATTAGGGTGCACGGGGTGTTGGTAGACTACAGTGCGAAGTCTATCAATCAATAATATAACCTAGAACCGAGTTAGCGAGAGGCTATGATAGGCTTCATGAGCATCTGACTATCCAGAAGTCCTTGGGATGTTGACCAGTGAAGGCGAAGGTGAGTAAAGCCCGAATAGTGAAGGGTGCAGGTGCACTTTAAGGCCAAACAGCTTACATTCCTAAGGTCTGGCATCACTTCATCACATCGCGTCTTTCATCCCGGCTTGATTAATGTGTGTAGTGACGGCGAAGGGCCTACTTCGACTATCTTTATCGCGGGAAATCCTTCGAGGGTAGGTTATTGAGGATGCGATCCTCTATACTTGAGGATGCAAAGATGAATCTCAGGCACCCTTCGCATCTCGGCCTATGCAAGTGGCGGGGTGCCCATGAAGGATAATGAGGCTTGGATACACCCGATCCAAGGCGATCACTGGTTAAGAAAGACAAATTGGGTGTACGAGGCCCGGATGAGGTGTCTACGATTCGGTGATAGGCCCTCCTAATGAGGATGAGCTTAGGGCGTACCAGTCTAGGTTTAGGATCGGATGCGGCGAGGCGGGCGGTCATCCATCAACCGCCCACCCTGGCCATCCGGGAGGAGGACCCGCGGTCGATCGCTACTTACACGAAGGACAGTATAGGACATGACAGCCCGATTCGATGTGTACTGGGATGAGACCCAAGAGCACTTAGGGTCGACATGAGCACAGTCATGAGCAACCAGGCGACCATTCTTAACAACCAGTAATCCATCCAGGAGTAGCTTTCCCAGCTCCTCGCCTTTCACATGCCACCTCCACCACCAGCGGTGGTCAGAGATCACGAGGGGTTAAACTCCGCCTCACTTTAGCAGCAGTGACATTGAGGACACTTTCCACTTTGGTTGGGGGATATGGAGTGCTCGGTTTGGATTTTTTTTTAGTTGGTGTTTTACATTTGATTTGTTTACATTGTTTAGGTTGTTTTAGTTTTCATGTTGTTTTTGTGTTTAGGTTGTTTTAGTTTTCATGTGTTCAGGGTGCAGGTGTTTATGTTCTTATATTCAGTTTTTACTTGTTTACGTATTTTAGGTTGTTTTCGTAGCATTGCATGTTTTAGGCTTGATTTAGGTATTGTGTGTGAGTGGATGTCACACTTGCTAATAGGAGGTTAATTGAGTAAATTTTTTTCAAAAAGATCGAGCAGAGAATGAAAAGGGACCCTTAGGTTGTTCCATTATCTGGAATATTGTGCTAGAAAGGTTGGGGTGACTCAGTCTAGTCACCCCCTGTGTGTTTAAACCATTTTTGTCCCAGTAGTCTATCACGCACACACACACGTGCTTCGATCTCTCTGATATACCACCCAGGTCTCGAACCTTGCTCACAAGAAGTCCTCACGCCTTGAAGGTTTCTAAACACTCAAGTGATGGGACGCCTTTGAAAAAGAGGATTGTCATTGAGCCCCAAATCGAAAGATGTATGTGAATAGAATAAGTGGGATTGTCTACTCGGAATTTCGGGCACAGTCCAAGGGGCCTTTTAAAGCCTAATGCCTTGAGCCAACTAGCCGGGAGCCATTGACTTCACTGCCCGCTACATGGGACAGAAGATGGACCCTTTCCACATTCTAGGGCCGGTAGGTTTGGTTGAATGTTCGGGGTGAAGTTCGAGGGGAACTAAATGCCAGGTGCCCTTAACCAATTGATGGGGAGTCACCAATGAATCCCCGCTATAGGGACAATCAGCTAAAACTCATAAGCACTAGTGTTCTGTCATGCTTAAGTATATGTAAATAAAACATGTGCGTTCTTATCCTTCTGTGCTTGGAATCTTTCTAATGGGTGAGTAGACTTCAAGTTTGGGGGTACTGGAATCGAGGTATATGTTGGAGATCATGAAAAAATTACACATAGACTTATGGGGAAAGGTCATTGAAAACATGGGGGG
Organism: Tetrastigma voinierianum; assembly: GCA_016808115.1. Classification (NCBI taxonomy): domain Eukaryota; kingdom Viridiplantae; phylum Streptophyta; class Magnoliopsida; order Vitales; family Vitaceae; genus Tetrastigma; species Tetrastigma voinierianum. The sequence goes on along the minus strand of JAEQBH010009538.1, from coordinate 24,684 downwards.
TTAGGTTGCTTGGTTGCTTTACGACCTTGCTTAGCTACCTTCCTTAGAAATTGCACAACTCTAGAATCACAGGATTTTAGAAGATAAAGGCTCGAATTGCAAATTTGGTTCATTTTGACTCTCCGTATTGGTGTCGTGTATATCACACTCATGTCATAGGCGTTTTAGTGTGTCAAATTTTCATGCGTAATAGTGTTATGAGATGGTTCTTGCTTGGGGACAAGTAGGAAGCTAAGTTTAGGGGTGTAATGAGTGCCTAAAACACTCATCATATACCTGCGTTTGATCTCATTTTTTGAGTTCATTTCATGTGTCGTGCGTTTATCGCCCCATTATCTCCTGAAACTTGGATTTTTGTGCATTTCAAGTGAAAAAGGCGGCATTGGGAAGCTATGTGGAGATTTGAAGAAGGAGATTGGAGGAGAGCTTAGCCTCAACGTCGCGAAGTTCCAACATTGCGACGTTCTCACTTCAACGACGTCCTAGCGTCCGCGATGTTGGTCGTATATTTGTCTGACCTACATTAGCCCAGCGTCGCGAAGTCGCAAGGACCCACACAGTAAAATTTTTTAGATATAAAAAAAAAGAACGAAAAAGAAAAGAGAGAGAAGGAACGGGATATGAGACGGAGAAGACGACACAGGAAGATTCGAGAGATTGTGTAATCCTTGTACTTGCATTCTATTTCTCGAACTCCTATTGATTAAAACTAAATAATTGTAATGATCATAATGATGTTCTAACTTTATTTTTAGGGTTTTTCTGTACTCTTGTTATATTCATATGGATTAGTTTTTGATTCAGTATAGCTATAGATATGATATCAGAGCTTGCTCCATTTCACATTAATCCACACATGGTGGTGTTTGTGACACCGACTTGCTTTCTGAGGAATCTAAGATCGAGATAAAGGTTCAGGGGATCGGGTGATGACACTACGTCGGGTGGAGAATAAGAAGTCTCCCGAGTTCCAAGCGTGCGATTAGGGTTTAACCATTTAAGCATCTCGAAGTTGAGGGTTGAAGCAGAGATACGATAAACCCTACTAGCGAGATAGGTGAATATACCTCGAGAGAGGATATCTAGACATGATGACTGTAACTGCGTTTGTTGATATCTTGAATAACAAATTTTACATAGATTATAATCCATTGAATGTGGTAAGGGGAGGCAAAAACCTAGTCCTCATTAATTGAACTAACAACTCATTTATGATCAAATTGTCATTATACTAGCAATAATTCACTTTCAGGTTGAGATCGGATAATACTCATTTGATTCCGATGATGACACTTCTCTTCATAGAATGACGCGTAGCAGTAATTACATAAACTCGATCGCATTATACTTGGCGTCGCGGGCATACGTTTATATTATTTTTTATAACTACGGGCGAGTCACATGCCGATTTCGCTCTATAGATTTTCGATCATTTGTTCAAGGCTACTACAATACTCAATTGTATTATGATACATTGGAAACCTTGTTCCATCCCATCTTTGATGAATATGAATGACCTCCTTATGAAGGTCTAACCATTGTGCCTTATGAGTCAATGAAACGCACATTAAGTGGGTGTCCTAAATCAACCCGTTTGCATAATGAAATGGATGTTAGAGAGGGGAAGACTACTAACACATGTGGGTTCTGTAAACAACCTAGTCATAGTCCCTGATCTTGTCGAAATAGGAATCAACTTGATTGAAACATGTATGTTTTTTATTGTTACATTGCCTTAATAATTTCATTGTATCTATATACTAGTACTTGCTTATTTGTTTATCGTTATTGATTGTTATATGTTACAGATATGGCATTCGGAGGGCCTTATGATGCAAATCCGTTAGATAGATTTGTCTTGGTTTTATAGGACAGACATCGATCTCATTTAGTGGACACTACTTAAGTATGCATTTTTCATATCATAAAATGTTGTTTTCAATTATTGTGTAATGTAAGGGCAGGAATTTATTTATTGATATCTTTGTATCTTTCGTCGATACTCACATGTTGACAGCAGATGTCGAAGTTCATGCGAGAGTGGCATATGGATCCTCGTATTCGCTTGTATGTGATCCTATCCAACTTTTATGGTTTGTACAACATCGGACACTTCACACTTAATTGGGCCCTCATCACGAGTCTAGTTGAGAGATGGCGTCCTGAGACACATACATTTCATTTACCTGTTAAGGAGATGACGATCACATTACAGGATGTTGTCATAATCCTGGCACTAGATTCATAGACCACTAGTCTCCGGCACATGTAACTTCGATGTGTTGTCGTTGTGTTAGGAGCTGCTAGGTGTGATCCCGGCCGCGAGCCGGATTGTTGTCTCGATTGGTGGTTTATACCCGCATTTATCGACTCCACCCTGAGCCCGAGATGAGGTGACATTAGAGTGCAGTGCACGTGGTTTCATCCTAGCATTGCTAGGATTCTTTCTATTTATAGACAAGAAGGGTCTGCATGTCCACCTATGTTTTCTCCCCTTACTACGAGATTTGAAGCAGACCTCTACTTACATTTGGGGTAATTCAGTTCTAGCACACTTATATTGGGAGTTATACCGACGGGCTGCGATAGTGCTATTGAAGTTCACGGTTTGTATTACATTTATTCTGGGTATGTTGCTAATATTTATAACCGTACATCCCAAAGTGATCAAGATGTTTGCTAATATTGAATGGTTTTTCTTATCCGACTATAGTCTTAGGAGAGACTACATTAGGTCGACTGATTTTGGGTGACCCAGTGACACATCGATTCCTCACCGCTTACGATGATGGCAATGTAGTTGATGGAAACCTTGATTAAGGGTATACAACATAGATTACCAATTGAGCGAGGTTTTAGGAGTAGTCGGTGAGCATGAGCCGGATTGTGGCATATAAACCAGGGTCCCGTTGACCAACCGTCATTCTACGGAAATACTACCTTAGGTTATTGCACACCTAAGACTTGATACCAAACTGGTACCAATTACTTGTTGGTACCGAGTTACTCGGCACCACCTCGAGACACCTCTTTTTACCGAGATCCATTCATCCATATTTAAGTTGAAAATATGTGAATAATACACTTAAAACAATTTGTAAGAGTCTAATCATGACCCTCTTATCATTATTACATGCAGAGCTATGTTGTAGTCTAAAAGAATTTAATTACAATTATTTAATACTAAAATACATAGAACTAGTTTGTTCCAGAACTTTGCGGATTTATCAGAATGCATTCGTGCCTTGTGATCGACCTCGGCGGCGCGGGTCCACGGTGTACACCACACTTGCCGATGTTGTTCCATAAAGGGTGAGCCACGGCCCCGGTGAGAGCCCTCCTCACGAAATTTACTTCCACTAAATGTACATCACGATGTTCACTCGACATTTCATTCTTGTTCCAGTGACATATGATTCCAATGAATCCTGTGCTCTTGCCCATAAAATGAGATGAGACTCAATCATGTACCATGCCTCGAGTCGCCAGCGATTCTCAACATCAGGTCTTACTTACTCCTATCATCTAAGTCCTTCTTGAATCCGATCACCTGATACCTAAGCATGTGTAGAAGTAAACCACTCAGTTGGATAACATCCGATGATCATTTTCAAAACAAATTTCATTTGTTTATAGATTAAAAGTTTTTTGGATGATACACCTTAATGATAATTTTATATTCAAAACCATGTGCCTTTTTAGCCAGGTAGCGAGTGCCTGGTCACATAGGCTTAGGAAACCTAGACACTTTTATGGCCTTTTATCGTTCGAGACTATATGATATAATTGGTGGGTCTTTCACCCAAGGGGGGATCTATCCTTGCTTGCTAATACCCGGCACATATATTCTTTACCATTTTAATCAATTGTGCGACTACGTTGGGCGTTGTCCCATTTCTTAAGGCCGTGATCAAACACCGAAGCCTTGGTGTAGATTTATCAACCATGCACTCACACCCGGGCTGTCGATGTCTCAGTGCATATGCAATGCAATATGCCATTGCATGTATCATGTCACATGCATAATGAATGCTACATGGACCAAAATCCTAACTACGGGTGTCATGGACATTCATCACACCACATATGACTTCCATATATCATTTCATTCATGTCGTATATCATACGAAGCATATATCAACATTCACATGCAACATATCATTCTATGTTCAAGCAATGACACACACACAATCAAGCCATGTAATGGACATTGCACATACCAATGCATCACATGTCAATACATTAGAGTACTCATGTTGACATCTAAATAGGTCACTACATTGTCAAGTAGTGACACACTCACAATCAAGCTATGTCATGGCCATTTGTGTGACACCCATATCAGGGTCCGTTAATGACGAATCAAACCCATGGAGAAACTTGTGGATATCGGGTGCCCCAATATCACACTCACATGTCTCATATATCGAGATCCATTCCTATATATTTAATTCACAATATACAAAAATATATGATAAACTATAATCACGAGTCTCTTCTGAGTTCATACGATACGAGTGTACATGTTTGGTTATGCTTTCGAATATATAATCTAAGGCAAAAAACAAAACAAAACAAAGCCATGTTAGGCTCCTCATCCCATATCACGGTTATATGCGGGTCATTTGCCACCTTTGGTTGTACCTAAAGAGGGATCCCACGACAGGTGAAGCGATGCCACATGGTAAACTCCATAATTTACTTCCGCTAAGTGCACATGCCATGTCAAACACACACATATTCAAAGTAAAAATATGCACCATTCCTACTCCGGTATACATGCCATGGATGAGAATGTGAAGGCTCTTACCATCTGTCTCGGAACCCTCGACTCCACCGCATACAAATGCCAGTGTGAAAACACATCGTGGTGTTTCTTTGATGACCACTTTTTAAAAAAAAAGCTTTTTGTTTTGTTTTTTAAACTTATAACCCATTGGACAAACCCCCAATGTTCATTTGATTTGATCAAATCTCGTGTGTGTATGCATTTGTGGGCCATAGATTTTCGGGTTTACATTGTAGGACGTCTGCGCCTTTCCGATGTTTTTGATAGGCTTTCACCTCCGATGATCATGTCTAACCTTAATAAATTTGGATATTTCATCTTAGGGGGGATCTTGCCCCCCGTCTTAGTATGCACCCCATCTTGCTATGCCCCATCTTGCTATGCCCAACACACGTATAGATATTTATTTTCATTTCTTCATTTTATACCACCCATCTTGCTATGCCCCATCTTGCTATGCCCAACACACGTATAGATATTTATTTTCATTTCTTCATTTTTATCTGTGATTGAGTCTCGATTGAGCTTGGTTGTCAGTTTGAGCTCACCACACGTCTAAAATGGTGGTCTTGGATTTCTATGCACCCACACGAGCTTGTGATGTTACCATGCATATGCAATGCTAATGTCATGTTCTCATATTTACATGTATGATGCACACTACATGAACTATTCTCATTAGTTTGGCACTTCCTTATCAATTACCATTACAAACATATATCGCAAGCATATAAGTTCCATCAATCCATGACTAAACAATTAATGTCATACAACCTTCCTTAGGCTAACTCATGGAAATTCCTGCAATGGTAGCTTACAGCATGCTATGAAATGGTCATGTGGCTTAGAAGCTATGTACATCGACCTGACCAAGAAACCTTCACACTCGGTAGAAAAACATAGATTTTAGTAAATTTATGATCACCTATTGTCCTCCATAGGAACATGGTTGAAATATTGACTCAATGGGCTTTCCATAGAGTCCAAGAACACCCAAAACGGAGTTTGGATGAAGAAGTTATGGCCGTCCGAAGTTGAAGGCCTCGCATGAATAGTCAGACCTAGCCGAACAGACTTTCACCTAGCCGGACGAACCTAACTGGACCAACCTAGCCAGCCGAGACCTAAGCCAGAACTACCTGGCGGATAGCCACAGTCGGACAACCACAGCGAACAACACAGCCGGACACAAACACAATTTGGATAGACTTTCCACTTAGAGCCTTAAGATGTGACCATAACTTGGGCTATAGAGGTCCGATTTGGGCAATTCAAAAGCCTAACATCAAGTTCACTGATGCGGCTACAATTTACCTGAAGGACACAACCAAATTCCCTTAATTTCCCACCTAAAAACTCGTCTGTGTCCCAGAATCACGTAGGATCAAACTAGGGTAGCTTCTATGGTTAAAATGCAACGAACATCCCTCTCGGCGAGAGCCTTGCTTAACTGACCGCTAAGATAGAAAATAGCTTAGTAGGAGAAGACCTACCTCTCGAAATTTGTTGAAAGTCCTCGTTTCCGATCTCTACTCTTAGGTCTTGTCACAAGAAAGGACTTTCCCTTTTGCTTCGCCGGAAACTGACGGTTCGATCGTCGGAAAATTTAGAGAGAAGATAGAGCCTTTTTCTCTACTTTCTTCTTCTCTCCCTTTTCCCTTTCTTTTCTTTTCTCCCTTCCTATCGAATTGTTTGGTGCAAGTCAAAATTAGGATGTCCTCTCACCCTTACGTGTCATCCCTCTGTTGGTTCTCTTGGATTACCATATCCATTTATCATAACTTTGGATTCCTTCATATTAAAGTGGTGTATATCACACATGGGTCTCATAGACTTGTGTTTGTGCCTCTCCGTTTTGATGTGGCTCCGATGTGAGCCGCGACAGTCTTAAAGTGTCACTCGTATTTCTTGGTGCGTAACGTGGAAATTAGGCATGCCGAGAATTCGGCGGGGGTGTGGATTTTGTGAGACGATTCAACGAGGAATCTAGAAAATTATTCTGGTGAGAGTATGATGCATGCTAGATTTGTTTAGATTTCATCATTTGGGATCTAGAAAATTTTAGATTTTCATTGAAGTCTGGATTTACCCATTCTCGAGAAAATTAATTTTCTTGGGTTTATTCTTCCCCCTTTAAAAGATTTTTGTCTAGAGTCTGCACATTCACATCAGCAGCATTGTATACGTGTTATATCTCATGCATTTAAAGCTAGCCATTTAATTGCTAAACCATTAAAGCTGCGTGCCCTGATCTCCTAAGCAAAGGGTAGGTGGCGCATGTGTGTCCTCAGCGCTCCACGTTGCCTCCCTACTCCTCAGTTGTTGCCACAACACCTTACTAACCTCACGGTCTTACCTTCTGGCTTGATCCAGGCTATCCCGGATACTCCACAGATCCCTCATCGAAATTTGTCACATTATCAACAGTAATCTCTCCCCGATCCGCTACATGAAATTTGGATCGGGTATACTTAGGGCAGTGGAGCGTGGAACACCATTGAACACGATAAACTCGATGGTAGCGCCATGGGCTGTATTTATTCCGCCCTCTTGAGTATCTCGAAGGGCCTAATATATCTTGGCGCTAACTTCCCTTGTTTGTCGAATCTAACCACTCCTCTCTTAGGCATCACCTTCAAGAAGACGTGATCACCCACCTCGAACTTTAGAGGTTGACGTCGCCTATCGGCGTAGCTCTTACGCCGACTACGGTAGTGAAGATCTTTGCTTGTATCAAACCCGCCTTCTACGAGGTGTCTCTAATAAGATCGGGACCGATTGATGGAGCTCTCACCCACATTTGTCGACCATCGGTGTCAGTATGGCCTCAGTACAAAGCCTCGTAGAGGTGCCATACGTATACTAAACGATAATTGTTATTGTGGTGAATTCCACTAAGGGCAAAGTGCTCCTCGGCTACCCTTATGATCCTAGGTTGCGTACTCGCGACATGTCCTCTAAAATAATATAGTTCCCTCTGACTGACCATATGTTTGTGGATGAAATGTAGTGCTCATAGTCAACTATGTCCCCATGGCCTTCTGGAAACTCTTCCAAAAGTGTGCTGTAAATCTGGGATCTCTATCCGACACAATGGACACTGACACTCCATGTAGTCGGACAATCTCGGATACTGTCGGCCAGAATTCCTCGATGAAAGTCATCAAATGCAGCTAGAAAATATGCGACGTCCGCCGGTCCACTATCTACCCACCTTTGAATCATACCTCAGAGTAATTGTCCATGGCAAGTGGATTACAAAATCCATCGTGACATGCTCCACTTCCGCTCGACCACCTCCCCATTTGTTTGGTAGCCTCGCGGCTTTGGTGTAGCGCCAACACTGGCGACACGTGAGGCATCATCGAACAAAGTCCTCGACGTGTCTCTTCATCCCGCTCCAGTAGTATTGGCGACGAAGATCATGATACATCTTCGTGCTACCTGGATGCATAGCAAATTGGGAGTAGTGAAACTCCCTAAGGATCTCCTCTCTTAGATATGTCAATTGGGGAACCACTACCCGTCCTTTATACCGAAGACTACCATCTATGTGGATGGTCTAGCCACCCCATGTTGTGCCAGGTCCATGATGCGGACACTGCTCTGCGTCTGCCCTTAGGACTCAATCCACTCACTCAATAGGAATGACGTAGCTACCAAGCTCCACGAAATACCACTGAGCACTGCTGTTATCTTATAGTTATTGTCCGGAGTCTCGAGCATCTGCCATTCACGGAAAGCTATACTAGTCAATGCTCCCCTTGGCCATTTGAGGCATCAAACACCATTTGCCTTACCAGGGTGGTAATACAAAGTGAAGTTGTAACCCTCTAAGAACTCTATCCACCCGCGTTGCCTCATATTGAAGTCCCGTTGCGTGAAGATATACCTCAGACTCTTATGGTCTGAATACACCTCAAACTGTTCGCCGTATAGGTAGTGATGCCAAATCTTCAAGGAAAAGACTATGGCCGCCAACTCTTCCCTCCTTGGCCCACCGTTGCTAGTGCATTGCAATGGTAGCGACCCTGGCAGCTCGCTTACTTAATGATGCTTAGTGTAGTGCCCATAGCCTTTATAAAGGCTTGTGGGTCAAACATAAGTGGTGGTTGGCTATTGCTTCATGGACGACCTCTACGTCCTCTCCCTTGACTTTCCATCTACACATGTCAAATGCCAAATTGAGATCTTATTTTCTTATTCCGTTAGTGGTGCCTATGGCCAAACGCTGAAATATCAGTTCTCGAATCCTGGGTTATGTTCTCTAACCTAGTGTTCACCTTTTCCCTATAAATCATTACCACGTATATATTTTTCATGCAATTTGTAACACATAATTACACAATCACAAACATGGAACACACATTAGAGCACAACATGGAACCACGGTGCATCACGAGTGGGTCTAAACTGCAATCACATAAACTCCTTGGTAATCACCCGCACAGACCTCGTCTGGCGCGATCTGTATTAAGATCTAGGAGCACTAGGTAATCATAAACCTAAATACAGCTTGAAATTTATACCAATTTGGCTGATGCTTGTATCGAACATTGAGTTCAAGGTAACTCATACCTTAGAAACCTAGGCGAGACGGTTAAGACCAAACTTCGTGGATATCTGCTCGAAGCTCCTTAGGTGTCGTTTACCTAGCTTTCGATACTAAAGCGTGACACCCCGCGTATCACGGGGTCGGGTTGATAACCCGTCTGACCAGCGAAGCCGGTGGTTCTCGGGTCCCAATATCACACTCACATGTTTCATATATCGAGACCCATTATGTATATTTAATTCACAATATACAAAATATATGATGAGCTATAATTCTGATCTTTACAGTCTTTTGATACCAAAAGGTGTACATGTTTTAGTTGTATTGAATATAATGCAAGGCAAACAAAACAAAACAAAGTGATGTCTGACTCTCATCCCATAAAAGGAGTCCCATATGCGGGTTAGTTGCCTACAACTGGACACAATACTGAAAAGGGGATCCCACGGCGGGGTGGCGATGCCTGTAAGAGTAAACTCCTACAGTGCCATTTAAGTGCACATCTGTAATAAACCTGACATTAAAAAATTAAATATTTTGTTCTACTCGGTGTCTACATTCCATGGATGAGAATGTGACTCACACCACATCCATGTCCAGGAGTCCTCACCTGCTCCTCACATATGCAAATGCAAGTGTGAAACTTGTCATTGATGTTTCACCAGTGGCCCTTTTTTTTCAAACGAAGCCTTTTGTTTTTATAACTTATAACCCTTTATGAATGAGCCATAATGTTCATTTGATTTGATCGAATCTAATGTGTATGTATTTGTGGGCCTGTTTGGTTTACACATTGCGGGATCTTTGCGCCCCTTCGACATTTTTAAACGAGGCTTTCACCTTCGGTGATCATGTCTAACCTCAATAAATTTGGGTCTTTCACCCTGGGGGGGATCTACCCCATCTTGCTATGCTCAACACATGTATATATATTTATTTTCATTTCTTCATTTTATACCACCGTGAGTCTCAATTGGGCCCATTGTTGGTTTCAGGCTCACCACATTATCTGAGAATGGTGAATTAGCAGTTTCCTATGCGCCCGCACCCGACTCGGCGCGATGTTACGTGCATGCAATGCTAATATCGCTGTCATTCTCATGTTACATATGGTATATCATGAACCATTCTCATCAGTTGTGCTTCATATCAATTACCATGCAAACATATATCACAAGCATATAAGTTCCATCAATCCATGACTAAACAATTAATTTCATACAGCCTTCCTTAGGCTAACTCATGGAAATTCCTACCTAATACATAGCTAACCTACAGCATATCATGCAATTGTCATGTCAAAACTTCGGCTATGTACATCGACACAACGAAGCAACTTACGCTCTCGGTGAAAAACATAGATTTTAGAAAAGTTATGATCACCTATTGTCCTCCATAGGCACATGGCTGAAATTTTGACTCAATGGGCTTTCCAAAGAGTTCAAGAACACCCGAAACAGAGTTTGGACGAAGAAGTTATGGCCGTCCGAATTTGGAGGCCTCGCATGAATAGTCAGACCCAATTAGACAGACTTTCACCCTGGCCCAGGACGGACCCGGTGGACAAACCCTAGCAGGATGGACCTAGTCGGACTACCATGGCCGAACAACCCTGGCTAGACAAACCTAGCCGGACAAACTTTCTACTTAGGCCGTTAGGGTAAGCGGACCATAACAGAACATAGAAGTCCGTTTGGTAATTCAAAGTCTAACATCAGAGTTCAACGATCTGATTTCTGATTACCTAAGTACACCTGACCAATTCATTTTATTTCACCTTCGAAAACTACAGTCTAAAGTGCGGCTAATCACGTAGGATCAAACTAGGGCAGCTTCCTATAGTTCAAATGCAACCAAACATCCCCCTTGGGGCAAGACACAACCACACAACCCTTAAGATAGAAAATAACCAAAGTAGGAGAAGACCTACCTCTTGAAGTTTGTTGAAACTCCCCATTTTTGGTCTCTACTTACAGCTCTTGTCGCGAGGAAAGACTTTTCCTTTTGCTTCGCCGGAAGCTGATGGTCTAATCGTCGGAAAATCTAGAGAGAAGGTAGAGCCTCTTTCTCTACTTTCTTCTTCTCTCCCTTTTCCCTTTCTTTTCTTTTCTCCCTTCTTACCAAATTGTTTGGTGTAAAGTCAAGTGGGATGTCCTCTCTTGCCACGTATCATCCTTATCTTAGCTCTCTTGGATTACCCTTATCCATTTATCCATAACTTTGGATTTCCTTCCTATCAAGTGGTGACACATGTCACACATGGGTCCAACTTAGACTTGTGTTTGACTTTCTCTCCATCATTGGCACCGATGCCCAGGCCCTCCGAAGCAAGTGCGAGTGTAAACCGTGACTTTGATTGCCTCGAAAAAGCATGAGAGTGTGACTATTTCAGAATTTGATGAAATTCGATGAGGTAACTAGATTTCTCGAGACGATTCCAACGGTGGAGTCCGTTTCATCATCCGAGATCTAGAAAAATTTCAAATTTTCAGCCCCAGAGTACCGTTTACCCTTAAGAAAATTGAATTTTCGGGTTTAAAATTTGCACATATAAACTCATCTGCATCAATACATTAGAACACACACCATGGGCATCAATGTTTGTGTCACTCTTAGTCAAGAATGACACTCTCAAACAGTCATACAATGGCCCAAAAGCAAGCCATAAACAATCACAAACCATGCCACGAGGCAGGCCACTAAGACAAACCATAAACAGGCACCGAAGCAGTCCATAGGCTCACTTAGGCGTAGTCTTCCTTCGCCTAGTAGTAGCCTTCCTTTGTTTAGGCAAAGTGGTTCGCCTAGGCAAGAAACAACCTCGCCTAGGTAGACCAGAATGTCCTGCTCACATCCCTTTAGGCTCCTAGCCCATGGCCATGCCTGGGCAGCCCTTCGCTGGGCAAATAAACATCGAGCATAACCCAAAAATCCAATTTTTCTTCGCCAAACAGGTCCTTAAACGAAAAACCATATTTTCCCGGCCCAAAGATGGATAGTAAGCCAAGGTAGGAAGAATCCATACCTCTTGGAGCGTAGATATAGTAGGTGATTAGTGCTTAAAAGTGCTATTTGAACCTGTTTATTTAAGGTTTAAGCACTTTTTGTCTTCATAATCGGTATAATTAACTCGATTTGCACATTAGGTCCCTGCTATTCTCTTGTCGCGTTGGTGGCTAATTTTGTAGTTTGCGAGATAATCGGGCCAAATTATCGAGTCAATTCCAAACATGAAGAATTCGAGTCAGGACTTAGCATTGCGGATCGGAGGCGAGAAGAGGAAAGAAGAAGCGAAGAAAATGCGAAGAAAATTTGTTGCGGGAAATTCCTATCTTTGTTCATGCTCATGACACTTATTCATCAAAGCGACCCTTTGTTCCTTGCTTATTGTGTGAGATTTTTATTTACAATTTTTCGTTTCTTCCCGTTTATCCACCCATATTAGCTTTTTGGTTTTTGCTTCTTTAGTAATTTTAAGCTTGGCTCTGGCGTATATAAAGCTCAGTCAAGGCGATGTAAATCAATCACTTGACAATAAAAATTGGCGGGAGAAGCTTTTTAGCTCTAAACACGCTCTCTTCTACGCTGGCACCTCGTTTTCTTTGGCACTTTTTACGACAGGCACACCTCCAGGGATGACAGCTCGGAGGATGGCCAACCAACCCTATCGCGTTGAAGGAAGGCTCTTTGGGCGGATTTGGGCGTAACAGAGGGTTCTCATGCTTTCAACGCAGGTATTCACTGTTATTTTTGGTTTTTCTCTTCACGCTAGGTTTAAATCCCTTGTATGTGCCTTGATTGACCAGTACTTGGCAATCTTTTTGGGTTCAGTGGATGCTTATTGCTAGATCCACTGATATTCGGTTAGTTGTCTCTTATGAGTCACTATAAGGTAGATCAAAGAGGAATGATTTTCCTATTGGGGACCATGACCATTGGTAAATATTTGTTTTTCAAAGGGAAAATTTTAGAGGTTTAGTTTTAAGTTAAATGAAGGTGGGTTCGGAAATGACTATATGTCATCCTCCCAGCCTTGGGGAATGATTTGGACCCCTCGATTTGCCTAGAATCCTAAGCCTAGTATCCTGATACTTCAAGGAGACCTCTTTTATTAATTTTCTTATTTCACTTTAGTTTATTTCCAGTTTTCACCATCAGAACCCCCATTGTTTTTAGCAAATCCCATAATAAACCAATTCGCATTTTGGACTTCAGCATAGTGTTTGTATGAAGAAAACCCATCCATGTGTTTGACCTAGACCACTATCTTGCGGTAGCTTTGCTGGTGGTAGGATTTAGGATATAAATTTTGTTGATTTAGATGCACTCTTTAATGACACATGATTCAGTAGGAAGCCTCATGGCAAATGACAGTTCAAATCTGCTTTCTTGGTTCTTGACAAAATCCTTCCTTTCTGATTGCCCACATGCCCTTATCAGTCGAGTAGACATGTTCTTGACAATATACGAGCTCCATAGATCTCGGAAGGGAAGTCTTTGGCTCTCCTCTTTCTCTTTCTCTTCTCTGCTCTTGGTGACAAGGAAAAATGGGCCTCATACCTGTAATTCCTCTTTTTGTCTGACTTAAGTTTAAGTTGGATGTGTATTTATCGTGCCGCGTGTCCACCTTTGCTCGGTCAGTTTTGGCCGAAATGATATATTTTTGTCTCAGTTCAAGTTCAAATTATTTCCATGAACTTAACTGAGTCATTCCTAACCAAGATTTATAAACAATCTCGTCATTAGGATTCCACTGAACTTTTTATCACTGACGTGAAAATCTTCGCATCTGCAGATTCAACGAAATTAGTTTAGGTAACTCAATTCCGTGAGATAAATCCAGGCGAGTCCATTTTATCATTCGAGATCTAGAAAATTTCAATTTTTCAACCTGTACTATTCCGATAATTTACCGTTTTGCCATTTTTTAGAAAAATTCGATTTTTCTTGGGTTTTACATGGCTAATCCATTAGGGTTTCATTGGTGAGTACCTTTATCGTGGGTGCATAACCCATCTGGTGTGCTCACCTTATATCGAGACAGTTGGATGCATGAGTTGCTGATCATGTAATTATATATTAATATAAATTATTTTTAGTCATATTTACAATAGTAATAGTAATTTTAGTCATATTGACATTGAGGTAAATTTAGAATATTTATCGAGCCATACATTAGAGTTGGTGCCCATCTACGATATATCTTATCTTGTTGTCGGGAAATTTGGCGGACGATGTCACCACTTATCTACTTTGAGATTATAGAGTGGCATCGTCCAAAGCGAGTCTTTCGTCAGTTCGACCTTCATTAGGGGATACCTCCATCTTGCTCGTTAGAGAAAGAGTTACATTTGGTTGATAGATGAGGATGCCACAAGTATGATTGGGAAACATATCATAGACCATACGTTGCCTTATGGGCTACACGTGTAGAGAGGATCGTCACACCATGTCTTATGGTTGGTATTATGAACTTCCATGATCCATATATGGAGTGGTATCGACATATTACACAATGTTTGATCACACCACCACTCCTTAGGGATCAAATGAGGTACCATAATACAGTCGCAACATCACACTTGTTTGGTAAGTAAGTGTGTTTAAAATTCTAGATTATTTTAATATTTATTGCATAGAGCTGACATTTACTTTTGTTTGGTTTGTTTTTTTTAGATATATGGGATGGTAGAGATTACTCTTATATCACATGGAAACTATCTCAAACTATTTGTATGACATTCATCACATTGCTAGATTAGTTTACGCTGATTAGGAGAGGACCGACCATTGTTGCCTGAGATGAGAGGCATTTACTTCACATGGACCATCCGCCAGACCTCAGCATCATCCATTGCGGTTAGGATGCGGTCGTCAGGTGAGGAGAGGGAGGTTGTGGGCGGGTCGTGGTTGGCACAATTCGAGTTGGTAAGTGAGATTGAGATCATGCTGCCCCGGTCATTCTGTAACACCCAAATTATGCCCTAGTAGTTTATGACATGTTTAGGGTATAATTGAAGTCAAATTTGTATTTTCTGGAAATTTAAGTGCTAAGTGTGAAAAATGGTAAACTGATACATTGCCAATTAAGGACTCAAAAGACATAAGGGAAGAAGTTAGTATGCCATTGTAGAATTTTGATAAGTTAGTTGTCAAATTTAATGAAGTAGGAGGACTAAATAGTAAAGGGCTAAAAATTTGAGCCAAATTACATAAGAGAACAACTTGTCTTATAGAAGGGAGAAATTCCTCATTTGTGGACTTTGAGAGCTAGGGCACCCAATTGTGTAGGGAGGAGACCAAAATTGGGTTTGCTCAATCCATTGTTCTTGGCTCTCCTTGTTCAAGCAAAGAGAAGGAAAGCAAAGGAAAGGAAGGAAGGAAGGAAGGAAGGAACGAAGAAGAAGAAGAAGAAGAAGAAGAAGAAGAAGAAGAAGAAGAAGAAGAAGAAGAAGGGAAGCTAGGTTGAAGTTTCAAGACATCAAGGTTAGGAAAAATCCCAACTCTTCTAGTAAAAGTGTTTTTGGTTGGTTTGAATTGGGTTTTGAGAGTGACTTTTATCTTGTTTGGTTTTGGATTGGGGTATTTGGTGATGTGTGAATACGATATTTTTGTACCCGACGGTGCCCTTTGCCTAGGCGAAGAGATCTTCACCTTAGCGAAGGGCAGGTGTCCTCCATCTGGTTGTCGTCTCTTTGCCTAGGCGAAGGCAAGCTTCGCCTCGACGAAGGTCTTCTCTTGGGCGAAGGTCCGTCTCGCCTAGGCGAACCCAAGACTTGTCTCCTGAGCCATCCCTCCTTCGCCTAGGAGGCAGAAATGAACCACGTGGGTGCTCCTTTGCCTCAGCGAACCAATTTTGCTGGCAAGCTTTGGTTTCTTGCCTTTTCTTTGGCTATTTTGTTGTTTCTATTTCTATTAAAAGCTAAAAGAATGGGTTATAAATACATATGAATAAATCAGTAAGAGCAATATAATATGCTCACGAAACATATAGTGTATGCTTGCTTAAGGCCAGAATCTGAATATAACAAGGGACTAGTGCTACCATGCACTCTGTTCATGCTACCCGACACGTATGTTTTGTGTGATTGTATTTGTTTAGTGCTATTAAACATTCTGTTATGATGGCATATAAAGTGGATTAAGTTCTTGATACTTCTACATCTTCATACTATCTATACTCATGGGTACCTATTATTCTGTATCTTTTGTTCTTTGTTATCTTGTTTATGAGACAAACATTTATATGAAAATTCGTAGATAATAGACAATATGAAAACAAATGTCCCGGTTCGTATGCAGAGGCATATCTAGTTTATATTATGTACCTCTGGGTAACATATTATAAATTCTGTTATGTATTTCTACGGGAGAGATGAATAATATGATACGTGAAATATTTATATATGCATGTATACTGGAATTGAAGATACTGTAAGTGGTCACATATGTTATTTTATTTTCCCACTAACCTAAAAGCTTAGCACGAGTGTTTCATCCATGTAGGTTCTGAAGAAGTCGCGAGGACATCCTTTCATGAGGCAAACCACACTTGTGCAGATTATCTTATCTTAGGTCCTTGATTTTGCTTTGATTTTGTATTGTGTGTCTGTATTTTGTTTATAGTACAAACTTGTATGAATACAGTAGTTAGAATCAAGCATATATGCTGAGACATTTCAGCGCCACCCAAGGTGGTAGTTTCTGGGGTTATGATTTGTAGTAAAGAATTTCCATAATTCTAAGCTTTTGAAACGAGTTTATGTCGCTATAGAATCTATGTTTGGGAAATGGTCCCAAATAATGCGGAAAATCGGGTTAACGGGTCGGCTCTATGTAGCGTCCCTTCACTACCCATGTTCGGGGAAGGCGTTACGATTCATTGATGAGACTGTGGCTGCGATGTTCAGCCATGTTATCATGTTTATCTGACCTGATAATATGAATATGATATTTTGACTATTTATGAGAATTTATTATTATGATGGTTATATTTTATTATAAAATGTCCTTGGGCCAATATTATTAATTATTCTAAATGTCCACTGTCAGAAGGTTATTAGCAATGGGAATAACCAATGAATTAAGATTAGTAAGTTTGATTGATATTCATGGATGAATATGTGTATGAAGGATACAAATCAAATTTATATCTATTTGTGCAGAATAAATATTAGACCAGAACCCCGTCTTGAGTTAACGTGGATGATTGAAGTCATAGAGATAATCTCTAATAGTTGGTCATTCGTCAGCTGACTGAGATGCAGCTATAGTTCTCTTTGAGATATTATGTTTTGATACAATCAAACGATTAAATATTTGTGGATGTTATAAAGGTTATACTTGAACATAATAAGGAGTATATGTTGAGATGTAATGATTGAGATAGAATTGTCTCTTATTATAAGAGAGATATCTACAGGTCCCCTCGACGATTGAAATTGAGAAATGCATGGACGTGCTCGAATGAATTGATGGAATCAATGTCATTTTGTTTAGTCAGTCTAATTGGGTTTCGAGTAATCGAATGAGCGATATAAGTTGACTTTGCCATGCCTTATCATTCTATCAGATTATCATGAACAAAAAGTTTATATCATTATTATATTAAAGGTTTAATCTGGATATTGACTTTTCTTAACGGGTAGTGTAATCATGTGCTTAAAAACTATATGACTTATAGGATCAAAATGTGATTTAAGATCTTTTGATATTTAATTGAACCTATAAGTCGCATTAAGAGCGAATAATACTTGGTTATAGTTTCCTCTCATGTGATTCTTTAAATTACGAAATAACCAATTGATTATTATTCTGTGGTCGAATTAATTTGAGAAAGTTTAAATTCGTGATTTAAATTAATAAATATAATTAATTTGTATATTTTCTTATTGGATAAGGAAATAATATAAGTTTTTAAGGTTTTAAATATATATTAATATAAAAATAAATTTGTTTCCTTATCGATAAAGTTTAATTCAAAATTCATTATTGGTACAAAGAGTTTTAAATATATAATAATATAATTAGTTTCTTACTCGATAAGGATTTGAATTTAAATTGTTATTATTTAAAAGAGTTTTAAATATATAATATCAAATAAATTCTATTTAACTTATACGATAAGGATTTGAATTTAAATTTTATTATTTAAAGATTTTAATATATAATAATATAAATTTGTTTCTTATCGATAAGGATTTGAATTTAAATTGTTATTATTTAAAAGTTTTAAATATATTAATAATATCAATTAGTTTCTTTTGATAAAAAGCCTAGTTTCTATATATATATATATATATATATATATATATATATATATATATATATATATATATATGTGAGACATATATATTTTTTGGGTGATCGTCTTTATAAGAACAACCAAAGCAGAGAATACAATTTCATTTTAGAAGCGAACTGAACTAGCATTCAACAAGATCGTTCATTGTTATTTGTTCGGTAATGTGGATACTTGTAGAAGGGTGTTAAGCTTTTCGAGAAGGCGACACCTTTGAAGATCGAATAAACGAGGCGCGAGACTTTGAAGGCTTGACAGTCGATCTGAGGTAAAGTTTCGTTTACCCTTCCTTCGGTTTTTATAGAGAAAGCATGCGTCCTTAGCAGTGGATTAAGATTAAAATTTTAAATTCATTTGCATTTATGTTCGACCAAATTGGATATTACGTGACTAACATTACACTAGACTTCCATACCACATGAGTTTTCCATACCACCTCCCATACTTTCATACAACCCGAATATTCCACACCACCCCTAGAGACTTCCCCTCCATTATCATCATCATGGTATCACCTACATCTCAGTACAGAGATTACATTACCATGTCAGGCGTCCTTGTCATTCTCCAGTGGTGAATATGGTGACCTTGTTCCAAACTTGGGTGCATTCCCACCTGGCGACCTCCATGCTCCGCGTTACCGCCTAGTCGTTCAGCCATCGGCTCCTCGGCTCCACAAAACCAGCTAACTCCATTGAGATTGTTGGGTTGCATGCCTGGATCATCTAATTGTGTATATTATAAGACCCTCACAGAAGGAGACAAAATATCCATCATGTGGGATCAGTGATGTCTATTTATATTTGTATATATTGTTTGTATTACATTGTGTATATATTTATATAGTTTGGTTTTATATGAAATGATCAATTGTTGTGTATTGGTTGTCATTTACATTCTTAGGATGAAAGTTGGTTAATTTGGATGAAATGTTTGTAATGCAGTGATGTGTATTGGTTGTTATTTTGATGCAATTAGGTTAGTTTGGATGAAAGTTGGTTAATTTACCGGATGAAATCATTTTGTAATACGAGGTAGTATGTATTGGTTGTCATTTAAATTACAATTAAGGTTGATTTGGATGAAAAGTTAGTTAATTTGGATAATTGTTTGCTGTCTTGAGTGATCATGAATTGGTTGTATTTTGGATAAGTCATAATATAGGTTATCATTCCAGGCAATTATTTGTAACATAAAATCCTCATTATAACAACTGTAGCATTATATTTTAAAAAAAAATTACAATGCCGTAATCAGTGACTGTGGCATTGCTAATGTGTATGCCGATGTGACTAAGACACACTAATTTAGATATTATTTTGATTTTTGACTTATTTTAGTAATTTTTTTTTAAAATAACGTATATTTTTCCAAAACTCATTTTAGTATCCACAAAAGACAAGGGTTTGGGTTTTGGTAGTGGGCCTATAATCAAAGAGG
This sequence comes from Tetrastigma voinierianum, assembly GCA_016808115.1. Lineage (NCBI taxonomy): Eukaryota > Viridiplantae > Streptophyta > Magnoliopsida > Vitales > Vitaceae > Tetrastigma > Tetrastigma voinierianum. The sequence goes on along the minus strand of JAEQBH010009538.1, from coordinate 4,599 downwards.
CCTCATCATGAGTTGTTTAACATTGAAAGTAGGTTGATTGTTGTGGGATCCAAGCAGGCGTTTGGAGGACGTCAAACATCAAAACAGTGAAGCAGACTTGAAGCAGATCATGCAGCTGTTGGTTCGTTTCAGTCACACAACGTGTTTGAGGTGGGCTCTGATCCCAAGTCTACCTGATATTCTTGTTTGAGCTGGGCTTCTGTGGGCTTGGCAACCCACAGACAGTTCAAATGCTGAGGGACTTAGTTTCCTAAAAGAGACGAATTTTCTTTTTTTAATGGAAACCCTTCGTGACGTAAACAAGGTGGAGGCTATTAGGAAGATTCTTTGTTTTGAAGGTTGTCATGTGGTGAACAATGAAGGTAGGTCTCATTATGTTCTGGCAGGAGCAAAATTGGGCTAGGGTTATAAGCTCTTCGAGGAATCACATAGATATGGAGACTGGATATTAGGGGACTTTGGTCCGTGGGGCACAGGATATTACGGATGCACTGAAGAGTGAACTACATGAACGTCAGGATGCATGGCTCATGCTATAGTCGTTTGCTCAGTCCTCCTCCTTACCCTGGTGTTGTAGTGGGAATTACAATGACTCATTGTGTCAAGACTCGAGGAGAAAAAAGGGTTGGTAGAGATCATCCGGAAAACCCTTACAACAGAAATTATGGGATTGTGGTCAGGCTTTAGAGGTGTGGGGTGGATCGCCGACAAGGGATTTCAGGAAGAATATAGAGAATACAAAAGAGTTGATGGCTCGGTATAGGGGTAAGGACCTAATAAGCTTGGAGGAGTTTTCTAAAGGCACGATCCGGTATGTTGTTTTATTAACCCCAAAAGAAGATTTCTGAAAGACAACATGAAACAATTTTGGATGGCTGCAGGCGATTCTAATATGAATATTTCCACGCAATGGCGCAACCAGGAAAGAAGAATAATAGGATTCACTACGCCTTAAAGATAAACTAATGGTGTGTGGAGAGATCAGGATAGCGGACTGGAACGACGTTATTTTGAGGTGCTGCCATTTGTACACTTCGGATGATTGTCAAGACAATTCTTGCTTGCAGGCAATTGCATCCAGTGATCACACTGTAAATAACGAGTTCTTGTGCTTTCATTTGTGATCTTGAAATCAATTACGCCTTGTTTTCCATGCATCCGGATAAGTCACTAGACCCAGATGGAATGAACCTACCATTTTTCCAAAGGAACTGGCATATTGTTGGACATGAGGTTATTTCAACACAATTGTCGATCATTTCAAATAGCACAATGCCTATCGGTTTAAATGACACACACATGGTCCTTATCCTAAACAAAATGTTAGTGTAAGGGGGGATTTAAGCTGTTCGCTATATGTGTGCTCTAAAAACTAGCAAATTGAGACCATAAGTGTGACCATAAAGTGATTACAAAATTAGTAACCACGTCACGACCACTAACACAACCTGGAACATCGAAACATGAGATCATTAAAATTACAACCACGGAGACACATGTGACCAGTTGAGTGGTCAAAAGAGCCTGTGGTCAGCTGGCAATATTTTAGCTTAGAGGTCAGTTCATTGCCGTCGACCAACGGAATACAAGTGAGATGTCGGGTTGAAGCGACCAGAAAATAGGGCGGAGTGCTATGCGGAGAGCTTTACCCAAATCACGATTACTGCATATCACGTCGCCGGGTCGATATAATCTCGACATGAGTAAAAGCGACTCGCCAGGCCCAATACAATACTCATCACAATATATATCCAAACTATATCCAGTTTCAAGAGTTAATAAACTACTCTTATACAACATACTCATTAAAATGAAAAGCATTCCTAGCCATGTATACGGTGTGAAGCACACCAAAGCCACATCAGCTTTCTTTTAAAAGCGACCTCAAGGACGAGCGAGTCTCTCGCACGCTCTGTACACAGTAAAGGGGACTCTCTGACGGGGTGAGCTAAAGCTCCGTGGAGAATCATATAAGAAGTGAGCTCTCACCACCTAAGTCTTTGTGCAATGTTCCAAGAAATAGAAACACACATTCAAGCAAATGCATGATCCTACTTGAATGTCTACATGACAACCAGATCCAGAGTCCTCAGAGCTCTTTCACACTCGCCTAAGCCTTGTATGAAATTATTGTTTTATTAGTGGACAACCTCCGATGTATATATATATCGAATTGTACCGCTCCGACGATTGATATATTATTTGGTTATGGACTACCCTCTGATGAATATCAATTGGGCCGCTCCGACGATTGATATTTTAAATTTGGACTACCCTCCGATAATTAATGTTTTTAGACAACCCTCCGAACCATTTTCTCTAGACTCATCTCATGCACTAACTCACCTTAGTGCAGGATGTTAGGTGCGTATGGAATCATGCGTGCCAATTCGATATAGTGTCGCATACAAATATATAAACACGAATATATTCATATAAAATTTAATCACACAAACATGTTATGTAATTATCATTTCAAACATCAAAATTAGCTCACTTGGGCTAATGATCAAACACGAGCAATTTTATTTAAATCCCTTTCGACCAAACACATATTTTCGAAAAAATATATTTTAGAACAACGTTTTTAGGAATAGTGAAACCCTAGGTTACTATTCGAAAATCCTGACTCAGCGGTTCACTTAGTGAACACGATTCACGGCCATTCCGTGATGCATACCAAGCAAACATTTAATGCCTGAAATTAACCTGTTGCACCCAAGCGGCCCGTACCCTTGCAGGCTGCTCCAATTTTGTTTAAAAATTTATATCAGGTCGGTCTAAGGTTTTGGGACCGTCGGGAGCCCGACCCCTCCGCGGCCTCATTTGACTCAAACATCGACAAAACACCTAAAATAGGAATAAAACTAAAGTAGGGAGAAACCCCTACCTCTTGGAGTTTGAGGAAACTCCATAAATCACGAATATACATATGGCCTCTCAAGTAGACGATTCTCCTTCTTGTCTCGAAGACCGCCAACGGTCGGATCTCCCGGTATTCTAGAGAGAAGCCAGACCTTCTCACTCTAAAAGAACTCCATTTTCTTCTTGCCCTCTTTGCATCTCCCCACGTTTTCCCTTTTGCTTTTGAAGAAGACAAGTCCTTGTGTATTTTGTCTTAACGTGAGAACTAAGTCGAATTCCAAAATGACCATTATGGTCCCTCTTTCTGAGTTTGATGATTGGCGTCTGCCGGTCGTCATTTCATTATTCTCACTCATACCACTTATGGCGCCCAGGTACATATTATATGTGACTTTCGTCGCATCGAAAATCGTTTTACGGCACCCAAAACGCGATGCCTCGAAAAACTTGTCGACTCTGACTGTCTTAGAATTAGACGAAATTTTACGTGCTAGCTAGATTTCGCGAGACGATTCCAACGGTGAAATCCGTTTTGTCATCCGAGATCTAGAGAATTAATTCGGATTTTAGCGAAATTACAATTTTATAATCGAATTACGATTTCTTGTTTGAGAAATTGGAATTTCTCGAGTCTTACAGTCACTTGTTAGTAACCACATTGTTTGTAGTCACTAGTCAACAACCACATAACTTGTGGTTGGTAAAAGTGACCACAAACATAGTGGTCGTAATTGGTGACCATTGTCTATGGTTATTGGTTAACGACCATATAACCCGTGGTTGGTAAATAGTGACTACAAACATAGTAGTCGTAACAAGACGAGAAGAAACTTAAATAGTGACCACACTACTTGTGGTCACTGTTCAGTAACCACTATTCATGTGGTCACTATCTCACTACAAGAATTTTAATAAAAAATGATTAACTTTAAAATAAATAACAGATAAATAAATTTTAATAAATGATTTTTTAATTCACTCATTAATAACAGTGAATAAAACTGTACTTTATTAGTATTGATTTTATATTTATCCAATTAACAAAAAATAATTTAATTGAAATTTTTATAAACATTTATATTTTCAAAAATCTATTTCATTAATGTCAGTGAATAAAAAAACCGTTTTCATAGTTTAAAAAAAAACTGTTTTTAAATATTTATATTAATAATATTGAGTAAAATATATATTTTAAAAATTTTACAGATTAAGAGTTTTTCTTATTTACTTGAATATAAATAAAATCTTCTCAAATAAAGTATTTTTGAAATTTAATTTTATAGAGTTTGAACTATAATTTATTTTCATAAATTATTTTTTATTAAATTATTATGCATAATATTGCGTTTCAAATTTTTATCTTTTTACTTTTTAAGTTAACAATTTTATCCTATAAATTAAATATGGTTACATGAAGTTATAAAGTTATAAATATATAATATAAATGGATTTTCACAAAGCTGACTAGAAAGGAAATAAGAATTTAAATTATGTGGTAAAATTAATGTAATTGAAAATAAGAATGATTCGTTCCGCACCATCCTCATCATTCATTTGAAAACCCAAAAGAGAATATATTTTCTTCATTATGTCATTATCCCATTATCTTTCATCATCTTGCTTTTGTCTTACTCCATATACAAGAGCGCAATTGTGAATCTCGACGACAAGTAAAATGACGACTTTTCGATAAAGAGATAAGTAGACTCTGAAGTTAGTCAAGGATTTTGAAGA
>JAEQBH010009537.1:0-55025 GCA_016808115.1 Tetrastigma voinierianum | reverse complement strand
AACCCGTGATTTAGCGTAGATTCGAGATTGATTTCATATATATATGACCTTGTTTCGACATTTTCTAATATTAGTTTTATTGGGTTTTTATAGGAGAAATATTGAAAATACTAGATATGAAGCTCACAGAGTCCTGGAGAAGATCGGGTGCAGAATCAGCCCAACGCCACGACGCCTCAACGCAATGCTATAGAAATATTTAACAACCTTATCTCTTAGAGTAGTTATAAAAGGAAAGGAGAATCCAATTTAAACAAAACGCTTGTAGGGCCAGGGCTCTGAGGAACTCGAGCTGGGAACAAGAAAAAGAAGACTTGAAGGCCGATCTTAAAGAGAGAGACTCAAGAATCGTGAGATTGCCATTCCCTTGATCCTTAAAAATCTTTCTCTATCCTTTTATCATGTCTTCACGTTTTCAATTGTAATGGAACAGAACATCATGGGTTTCTAAATTGCAAGGTTTAGGTGTTGGAAGGCTTGACATGAATACTATGTTAAAGTGTTAACCTTTTTTATCATTCCATTATCTTATATGGCATTTGTTTTACCATTACCATGCTTGATGAAATCAACATATTAATTTCTGATCAATCTTAATATGTGAGTGTCTTTGTAAGATCTAAGTGAATGAAGAATTAGACATAGGTGGGTTAACCTAATAAACTCGTAATATAGGATTACTTTCAATGATTAGGAGGCTTAGGAGCTTTTTGCACTCTATGCACCTTAATGCTTCGTTGAGTATGAGCAAGAAACCCAGGATGTAGGGAGGTTAAATGACCTCGAGAAAGACTCACTACATTAGATAAGAGCCACTCGGGAGAACAATTTATATTAGATAATGGAATGGAGTCGCATCACATAGTAGGACTGTCCAACAACACCAACACCCTAACCTTTTTGCATATTTGATCACTTTTACGTCTGAAGAGCACGCTTACATTGATAGTAATTAATTTAGTTTTACTTCCACTTAGTCAGCATGACTGCTAGTTTGAATATTAAATAAGTATTATAGTTTTAGTACTTAGCCTACTACGATTAAGGTTTTCCCTGTGGATCGATATCCCGTATTCTTCGAGTACACTATATATTACTTGACGAGCCGTACACTCGCGCGATTAGGCACTCTGCACTATTTACTGATATCCACAAAACACAATCACGTGTCATCACGTAGCGTATATTTCGTGGATAAATACGACTATCAAGGCCAAGGCCAAGGATGATCATCTCCAGGTGGCAGATATTTCAGGGCTTACAGCCAGCCAGGGCAAGGGCCATGTTACCATTGCCATCAGCTGGACACCTGAGGAGGGATTGTCCTCAAAGGTAGGAATCCCAGAGTTATAACACCTCAATCCTACCATTAAGGGATGTACACTCATGCGCTTATTCCTCCTTACCCTCACCATGGGCCAGAGATAGTATCACAGAAGGGCAGTATTGTGGCCTACTACTTTGCACCAAGCCGACGGGTTAGGCGTGGGTCGAGGTCCATGCCGTGGCTCACGTCGACTTCAGGACCTAAACTACGTGTTTACGCTATTACACCATAGACTCCGCGACAGATTAGTCGGTTATTCGGTATGTTTCTACTCGCGCCGCGGCAAGAATATTGTTTGATTCTCGTGCATATAGATTCCTTTGTTGCTTCATCATGTGAAAGAATTGGGATTTTCAAAGGTCAAACTGAAAAGTCGTCAGATGAATTTCTCCTCGAAACTAAAGAGTGTGTGATCAGATATGCTGGGATTGTAAGCCAGAGATATGAGGGATTCTACCACCAGAACCTTAGGGTCATGGACATGTCAAAGCTCGATGTCATCCCTGGACGGGATTCGCTGACTACCACAGTGTCTTCATTGATTTGTGATCAGAGTGTTATTTTCGCTACATGGACGGTATTCTGTTATGGTTCAGGGGATAAGCATGATGCTTTACCTTAGTCATAATTTAGGGTGGCACGGCAATTAACTGGGTCAGGCATGCCCACCGAGAACTAGGTACGTGATTTGGAGTCTACCTAGAGTGGTTTGTGAATAAGGAGTATGCTCTTTCGTATGAACTATCGATTGCCTTCGCACAGGATGCAGACTTCACGATTGAGCTACTCCTAGTACGACACTCATTTCTATTACTCCACTAGAATGGTGCTTGCTGAGCTGCGTGAACCAAGGTCCAATCTGTAAGAATTGTGGAAAAGTGGTTTCATTAGACCAAGCACCATTCCTCGGGGCGCCTAGCGTCGTGTAAAGCTGAGCACCGGAGGCTAAAGGGATTACTCCAGCCTCTGGAGGTAGCTGAGTGGAAGTGGGAGCATGTCATGATGATTTTGTGACTCACTTGCCATGGACATCGCAATGGCATGACGCTGTAGGATAGCGGACTACCATTAAGCTCAAGAAATTTTTAGTCAGTATGATAACCTTCACACTGGAGGAATTCTATTGTGTCGATGTGTGGGGAGATTACTTAATTGCAGAATGTTAGTATCTATTGCATCGACCGGATCCCGTGTTTACAACTCATTTTTGGGAGAGTTTCAAAGAGCCATGAAGACATTAATTGATGATGGTTACGCTTTGTCATCTCAAATGGACTCGCCACCAAAAAGGACCATCCAGATGTTAGAGGACATGCTACGGGCAGAAGTGTGTCTCGATTCAAGTGGTGGTCAGGTGACGAGTTCCACCCCAGGTTGTCTCGTCGTATGGGACCGACACATATAGAGCCATGTGGCGTGGAGCCACCACTGTGGGGCTTCGCTCGCCATGGGTTGTCTCACCGTGTGGTGCCAGCTCGACCTTAAGGGGCTTGGCCATCGCGAGCCGTGTGATCAGAGCCACCTCAAGCCCATATGGGCCATGGGACCTTAACAGGGTCAGAGCGGGGACCACGGTCGTGTGGTTAGAGCTTCGCACCTTAGACATTTGTCGCGGTGGGACCATCCGCCGCGGTGGGGCCATCTAGCCATGTGCGCTTAGCCGGTAGAGCCGTCTGGCCGTAGGGGACTATTTGTCAGGTAGTGGCCTTGTGGTTGCAGCTTCCACTCGTGGCCATGGCCATGGGACTGATTGGGTCATGTAACATGACATGAGCGCTCTAGTCGAGTAGAGTCGTCTGTACCTCTTTGGCTTTTTGGTTCAATAACAACGCTTTAAGGGATGGCTCAAGGTCTCAACCTCGCGTAGTGGAACGCGCTTTCAGTGCATCATGTCGCTTTTCCCGCTTTTAACTCCAGAACTGGTCATGAAAATTCCTGGGCTTGTTTAGACCGATATGTGTCCTACTGGTGGCTCGAGGCGAAGCAAATTTAGTAGTCTCAAATTTTGGATTGTTTTCACGATGTTGTTAGTTTCGCTTGGTGATAACATGTTTGTGTGGCCTGCTATGGCTTGTCAGGAGAACTGCTTTGTGGAATCTCTTATGCAATAACTGAATGACAAACTGAGTTGTTTTATCACAACATATTTGATGCACAAATGCTGTCAATAATGTTGATATGAATTTAATACACAATATTTGAGATGAAAATAAACCACATTTAATGTTAAATATAAAGCATATATTACATTGAAGAATATTTAACTATGTTGTATATAATTGTCCAAATATATGTGATAAATATTTGATAGTCCATATAATATTCAATATGATAGATAATAATTTGATATGGTTTCATAAAAACACTGTATATACTTATACATCGATTAAATATATATATATAAATCACTCATTATGTTATCTGTGACTTGAATAACATCCAATGTTAAGAAAATAATGATTAAAATGTAGAAAATATGTGTCAGATATAAGAAGTATGATCTCTTTGTGAAAATTAATATACTATATATAATCTTAATACAGCAATTTAAAAACAGGTCATGTTTCTAGAGAACATAAAAATCCCTCTAACATAATGCTAGAAGATTTTTAAAATTAAAAGAAGAAATGATCATTGTGACATCATCCAAAGCTTTAATGGTAAACAAACAATTTTGTTTGAAAATGATCGGTCGATGCCATCCAGATTATTCGCTTAGTCAGTACACATAAATGCCAGGTGAGGGAGTCGATGAGACTCGTACGCATGGTACATATGGGTCGTGACCATTTCATGGCATGACATGTAGGATTCCATATAAAATTGGCATGTTCTTGTTGGAACGCGGATTGTGAAATGTCGAGCTAACACGCATGCACTAGGCGGAGAGTAGCCTCAGAGGAGGTATTTCACCGGGCGGGTCACTCCTTCATGGGATAACCCTTTCAGGTACAGGGTCAACACTTGTGAACGACGCCGCATTTAGGTCGTGATTATGAAGAAGGCCGACATGTGGCCTTGATAAACTCTTGTAAAAGGTGCTTGAGACAAAACTTAGTTCTGTAGTATTTTGTACAAAAGAACAGAAGTAAATTCTTTGGACTATTGCCAATATAGTATATGTAATTACGGTAAGAGGGTCGATAGATCTAATAACAAGATTTAACCGTATTATTCTCATATTTAATTTAAATATGAATGAATGAGTTCCGTTGAAGTGACGTATAGAGGCAAGGGTGCCGAGCAACTCTAAGATCTTACCGAATAATTGCACTGTCCAAGACTTAACTTAGGTGCAAATTACTTAAGGTAGAATTTCAAGAAAGTTGATTCGCTAGTTAACTGACCCCTGTTTTCGGGCTTGGCCACTCACTCCTAAGAAAGTCAGTTGATGATATTGAAAAAGCAGTTTCTACTTTCTAGCCAATTTTAGATTCTATAATCATTAAAATTTAAAACAGGGCCCAAGCGGGTTACTGGTTCTCACTGCCCAAATGGTCAGGCTTATTATTAGGGTCAGTCACAGGCCTAGGTTCTACTGGGGCCATCATTTTCTAACCTGTCTCTTAAAAATGGAGGCCAAAATGGGGACCTAATCACCCTCTATGTTTATACCCCCACTAGACTTGAGACTTATAGCAATAGGGATGGCAATGAGAAGAGTTTTTATTGGATTAAGGTATTGTTTAGTCGAGCCCTAAATTACATCTAAAAAATTATAATTATTTTATTTTATATTCTATATATAATAATAATAATAGTACCATAGTTGAGACTCAGAAAGTGTTAGAGATGGTAATTTACTGATTAAGGTAGTATTTAGTCTCTATTACCCAATTATATTTTAAAAAATAATTTTATAATAATTTTATTTTATATTCTAATATATAATAATAATAATGATATTAATAATTGAAATAATTTATAAAAATTATAATATTTTATTTTTATGAGATATATTAATTTTAATATAAATATAATAAAACAAATATAAAAATAAATAAAACTAAATATAAGATCGATTAAAAGTAAAAGCTATACGGCATGTGATATGGGAATTTTTTTTCAAACTTGGGTCTCACCGTTTAATTTTTTTTAAACAGGATTGAGAAATGATTTAAATAAAAGGTGAGATTGTGATGGGCTGCCCGCCCCAAATCGCCTGGGCTGTCATCCCTAGACTAGCGTGGTAACCATCTCCAATCTTACCTACTCATCCCAAATTCGCATCATATTTTGTACCGAATAAATGTGTTTTTTTTTTTCCTTTTTTCGTCATTTTTGTTCCCTGCTTTAAGACTAAAAAAAAAAGGCCACATCCCTTGAGAAATTAAAGGAAAAAATATTGTTTGAATTTTGAATTTTGACTTCAGCTTTTCCACCATTCTTCTCCCCGACTTCCGACTTATTTAAATCTATGGATTTGGTCTTGACTCAAGCGATAAAAAGTTGAATTTCAAAGTATTATATACGATAAATATATATATATATATATATATATATATATATATATATATATATATATATATATATATATATATATATATATATATATATATATATATATATATTTTCCTTTTTATAATTATTTCACTAAAGTCTTCCATAATAACAAAACAGTGAAAAGTTTCTGTTGTCGATAATGAAGTCAAACTAGTATGCAAAAACAGAAAAGTTTGTTGTCTATAATGAAGTCAAACCAGTATGCCCGAGAGAAAATTCATGAAGCTGCCCAAACCCAAAGTATAACTAAGAATTTTTGTTCCCCTCGCTGAGTCCGCCTTCCTTAGGTCCCGCCCTTCTTCTCGAAAGTTCATGCCCATATCCTGCAGCGGGCACGCCGCCATGCCGTAACGGAATGAAGTTTGGAGGCCATGCCATGCTTCCTCGCTTGCTGTACATCACCGGATGCTGAAACACACCACACACACACACACACACACACACACACACACACACACACACACACACACACACACACACACACACACACACACGGCACACACACACACACACACACACACACACACACACACACACACACACACACACACACACACAATATTACATAAGATATATATATATATATATATAGATGAAGCTTCAGTCCAACATGGATGAAGACCACCAAAAAATTAGAAATTATTACTATTCTAGCACAATTCTGATGATTCTAATGAATTTTATTAGACCGAAACTCATTTTCGTGTCGGTATCGTTTCATTCTTGTGGATAATGTTTGTGTTCTTGACCGAGGAAAAATAATTTCTAACACTATTCACTTATGGTATCCTTCTTAATTCCTTTACAGAATAAATTAATAAGATGGGAATCATATCGCATAGACATCTTTGCACTACTAATTTGTGTGATTGTTTGGAGGTTGAATGAGAAAATTACACCATGCACGTGTTAATATTCCACCTAACAATAGTAATAATCTAACAAGAATGAGCAATGATAAATAAAGAACTTTCAACCATAAAAAAGGACAGGTGGAAAAACCCTCTAGGTAGAGGTAAATTAAATCACTTTGAAAATATCTTTTCCAATAACATAATGAAAATAATAAATATATTTCCATAATTGGAAGTGAAAAAAACCATCGTCCCATGATATTATGAGTAGAAAGGCATTGGGAAGAAACCAATAAACCCTTGAGCCTCAAACAGGGCTAGTAACAAACCCTAATCTTTCAACCTTCCATAATCCCTTTACTCGTTCAACTCTTCGATCTTATCAAAAACTCCTAATACTATGTATCTTCTCCAAAAAACTAACTAAGGAAGATCATACACCTGGGAAGCATGTTATACACTTAGCTAACTAATACTGTTGGTGAGGACTTGCGAACAAGTTGCCTTCTTCTCTTCTAGAACATTTACTGCTTATATATATATATATATATATATATATATATATATATATATATATAGGTATGGAAGTTCCTTTCCTCTCTTCTCTAATTTTCTGAACTCTCTGTAACTCTTCTCTTTTACAGTAATAAATAGTCTTTCAGTTTCTGCATGTTCTTATCATAGTATCGGAGTTAGCCAGAGTCGTCAATGGCATCTGCTCCTTCTTCACCATCTCCTCAACTATCTCCGACTGCATATTTCTCTGTCACGCTCCCATCTGCTCTTGCACCAATCAGTAATTACTGACGCTCCAATTATACACTTAGGGAGATCTCAGATTCTGCCTACTGTTCTCGTGCGTATGAGCTTGAAGGTTTCCTTATTGGTACTAATCTCAACCTCGGTTTATCAATGGGTCTGTTAATTCTGATTACACACACTGGTGTCGATTGAATCAGTTTTTGTTGCCAGATTTTATCTTCATGTCTGAATCAATGCTTGGCCATGTGATACACTGTCATACTTCTGAAATCTGGAAATCCTTAGAACAGTTTTCACCCACCAGATATAGAGCTCGTGATTTTAATCTTCACTTTCCTGAAATCTACAAAAAGGTTGCAGTCCTTCTTGTTGATGCATATGCACCACATGTTAACTTCAATGAGATGTTCAGTGCTTCAGCAGAACGGAGCCAACTCAGTTTGAAGTCTTCTGTATCTAATCTCTGTTCTAGAACATTCCCTATTGTGTATAAATACGCTGTGCTTCATTCAATACATTAAGAAGTTCTCTGGAAAACTTCCTCCAAGTTTTGTTTTCTCTTTAGAATTTTATCAAACATCAACAATTCTCATACAGAATCTTTCTTGTTCAGTTGTTTTTGATGAAACAAATTTTCTATATCTTCATTTGTTCTCACTAAAGTCTCCTTCTTCCCATCCTTTATCTTCATCTTCTTCACCAGTTTTTCATTTTCCTTTGGTTTCAGTCACTGCAGGTTCAGTTAGCCAACATCCTATTTCTTTTCAATCATCAAATTCCTCTCTATTTCAGTCCAGTTTGCCTTCTCCTTCAACAACAGCTCCAAATGATCACATTCTCTCTAAAAGTTACTTCTTCAGTATCACTTCTGTTCATATACTTCATTTTAGTGTCCCTTGCTTCTGTTCCCTTCATCTCACCTTTATCATCACCTTGCTTTCACAACTTTGTTGTCTCTACTTCCTGGCACCTGTTCTACTTCTTCAACCACTTATTTCTCTTGTTTGTTCTACAATATCCTATACAACCAGAGCAAAATCTGGTGTTCTAAACCTAGGACAAACTTATCTACTGTTAGTTCTATTTCCTGAGCCACTTACTGTTTCTAGCCTCCAATCGTCATTGGAAGGTTATGGAATTAGAATTTGGCTTCTTAAAGACAAAAACCTGGGATTTAATTCCACCTATTTCGAGACAACTGTTGTACAGCGAAAGTGGGTCTTCCGCACCAAACATATTGCTAATGGCACTTGGACAAATACAAAGCCAGATTAGTTGCCAAAGGTTTTCAACAAACCCCCTGGCATTGATTTTAATATTACTTTTAGTCCATTGGTTAAATCAACTACTATCAGAATTATTTTCTCCTTGGCTGTTACTCATGGATGGGAGATCTCAATGTTGATGATAATAATGCTTTCCCTAAACGGAGAGCATGATGAGACTGTTTTAATGGCTCAACTGTGCTGGTTTTTGAAGAAGATCCCCTTCGGCCCCATTTTGTTTGTAAATCCTAATAAAGGCTTTATATGGCCTCAAGCAAGCTCCTAGAGTTTTGGTTTGATCAGTTTTAATCTCACTCTAAGCATTATTAGAGTTTTCAGTCCTCTATTTCTGGTTCCTCATCATTTTGCCTGTATTCATGGCTGCATGCTCTTTGTCCTGTATGGGGACAATATCTTGATCACAGGAGTGATTCTACTGCCATTCATACTCATTCAAAGACCTGAATAAGACCTTGCCCTCAAAACTCTTGGGGATGTTCATTGCTTTCTGGGATTTGAGGTACTACGGAATAATTGCTCTTCATTTAAAGCAAACTAAATACAATGATTTACTTACCCAAACAAATACTCTCAGCTCTAAAGCCTGTTCTACTCCTATGAGTTTGGCTAATAAACTTTGCCAGATGATAACTCACCTTTTCTCTCAACCTTCTTTATCAAGTACTATAGGTCTCTTCTGTATCTAAATCATACCAGGCCTGATATTTCGGCTGTGAACTAACTTAGCCAATTTTTGCATGCCCCTACTACAACACACTGGGTAGCCTGCAAAAGAATTCTTCATTATATAAAAGGGACTCTTGATTATGGTATTTCTTTTTGTCCAGCTCTCGGTCTTAAGTTTGGAAGGCTTCTTCTTGATGCCATTTGGGCAACAAATCTTGATGATTGAAAACCAATGAGTGGACTTATGTCTTCTGTGACCAAATCTCACCTGGAGTTCAAAGAACAAAATGTAGTGACTCGCCCAAGTACAGAGTCAGGAACATAGAGCCCTTTCTGCAACTGCTGCTGAACTTGTTTTGTGCAGAATCTACTTATAATACTTGAATTTCCTTCTAGCCACACCCCAGTGTTGTGTTGTGATACGTTGGTTCAAGCACTTGCTAGAAATCCAATACATCATGCCAGAAAGAAGCATATTGGAGTTAGATATCTATTTTGTCGAAATCTGCAACCAGAACGCAAATTGAGGTCCTGTATATCTCCATGATCATCAACCAGCTGATTTGTTTACTAAGCCACTTCCCTTTGAATGATTTCCTTCATTTCTGTCACAAGTTTATATCTCCTCACCAGCTTGAGGGGGTATATTAACGAATATGCTGATAGAGATTCTTGATAGACCTATACTCTGCTATATACTCTACATGAGTGTATCTTCTCCAAAAACTAACCAAGGAAGATCATACACCTGAGAAGCATGTTATACACTCCCTTGTTAACTAACACTGTTGTGCAAGACTTAAAAACAAGTTGCCTTCTTCTCTTATAAAATGATCTACTGCTTGTATATGTATGAAGTTCCTTTTCCCTTCTGTAATTCTCGAACTCTCTGTAACTATATTTCATTACAGTAATAAATAGTCTTTCAGTTTCTGTATGTTCTTATCACACACAAACTTAGGGAATACGTAAATATTAAAGGGTCACATACAGACTCATAGGCTGGACAACTTACCCACTACAATCTTCATCATCCCTTTTGATTTTGCATTCATGCATGCATGGGCTAGGAACCTTCACTCAAGTACATCAAATAACTTAATTAGTGACACCTGATTTACTTATTTGTATAAATTCCTTTACGTTCAATCACGTAAACTGCATTAATCAAACTTGTTAATCAATCAGTTTAAAACTTCCATTACAGTATATATCAAGCACTAATCTTAGTTTACTCGCTGGCATCTAATCCAACCAGTTGAATCGGTTAACGTTTTCTGAACTTACACCAGTCCATGAATTGCCAGAGAAAAGACATGTATACTAATCATATGATCTGGATCTATATCGGTCATACAATTACTTCCATGATTCTAATGAAGAGCTTTGATCCATGCGACAAATATAATTACATCCTTAAGAGTCATGGCACCCATCCAGCCGCATGTACTGTAGTTAGCCGAACATTGAGGATGCAAAAATGGTATATGGAAGTGTTGTGCTCCAAAAAGAATATATACAAGTCTAAATGGTAAATGTTATCGCGCCACTGACATTTTTTCCTTTTTCAGATTTGTTATCAATATAACGTCTTTCTAGTATATATATTATATATACATGCACGCGCATATCAATTAATTTGGCAATTTGGGAAGGGCTTCTTGAGTTCTGGTCGACAGTGCATAAAGGCTGATGCATGTGAGGACGAGAGTCATCAGTCATTCAAACATTTGATTGTTAAGGAATGAAAAGCTTTGAGCTGCTACTTACCTAAAACCAGCCAACATTCTAATAAAAATCCGTTCCTACCTATAAATCTATTTTGATCCAAATTAGTGCCCCACAAACAAATGTTCAAAATCGCAGTCCTGGTGACGACTCTACTTATTCATAACCGACTCGGGCTAACTGAAACGATACTGCTAATTAAGGCACGATGGAGAGTGTATCGGGCTAAAAATCGTAAACTCGTGGACTCGGCCGAGTTCGCTAGATGACTCACTAATCCGGTGCAAACCAAGAGAATACGAGAATAATCTCAACAAACAACCCAAAAGCAACCGAAATTTCAAAAATAAACAATAAAAAAAAAAAAAAAAATCCCAAAATTGCGAGATTGACC
Organism: Tetrastigma voinierianum; assembly: GCA_016808115.1. Taxonomy (NCBI): domain Eukaryota; kingdom Viridiplantae; phylum Streptophyta; class Magnoliopsida; order Vitales; family Vitaceae; genus Tetrastigma; species Tetrastigma voinierianum. The sequence goes on along the minus strand of JAEQBH010009537.1, from coordinate 43,505 downwards.
AAATTTCAAAGATTCGACTAAAAAAAGAAACGACAAGAATCAAGAAGAGGAAATTAAAAACAAAACTAATCCATTCGAGGGAAGGAGAAGATGAAGTGATGACGGACGAACAGACTCCTACATAGCCGAGTCCCGACTACCGAGTAGAACCGGAGCGGGAGAAGACTACTCGACAATGCCTTGGAGCAGGTAGGTCTCCTTCCCTTCTTCTTCTTCCTCTTCTTCTTCCCCTTCTTCACTCTGCATTTTTTGATTTTATCGCAGCCGCAGCAAGAAGGGCTCGTTTGCTTAACAACCCAATTCCAAACGACGTCGTTTTGTCTCTGTATGACACAAAACGATGTCATTTAGTTTTTTTTTAATACATATCAAAACGACAGTCGTTGTAGATTGAACAAAAACGACGTCGTTGATATGAACAGATCAAAAAATCATTTACTGCTATAGATAGTGTTTTGAATTTAAAAAAATTATGATGGCTAAAACGACGTCGTTTTGGACCTAGAAATGCCAAAACGACGCCGTTTTGACTTTAAACTGTGGCTTAGACATTTGCCTTCCTACCTCCCATTTTTGCCCCGTTTTCAACCAAAAATACATCCTAACCTCCTAACCTCAAAATTTTATTTACAGCGGATAGAATTTAATTTTCGTTGAAGAACAATTATATTAGAAAATAAATTTTTTTGTTAACATTATCGTATATATCTTTCACTGAATGCTTCATTAATTATTTAAATAATATTAAGTATAAAATTTTTAGCTTATTTAACTATATCTATTTTTCTAATAATTTATATACTATTTTTAAAATTTTAAAATATTTTAATCATCTTATTTGCGTGATCGGGCCGATATTACCCACGATAATGCTCTTGGAACTCATCTGGTTTGATCGATACCACGATTTTGAACCATGCCACAAAAGAAGTAAACATTAGAAAAAAGCAAGAAATCCACCAGTCGTCTGTCAGAAAAGTGGTATGCAAACCTTGAAATTTTTGTAGTACAATAGTTTACTTGAGATTGATTCTAACTTAATTTGGAAAATATTTGTTAGGAAATGGGTTTTGGGGGCCCTCATGCAACTGCTTTATTCGACGGGAAGCTTCATGCAAAAGTATGACGTTATCAAGTAAATTAAAGTCACTGCTTAAATATTTTGATAGATATAATTGTGTTCCAGTCACAAAAAAAATTCCCGATGTTCAACCGGTGATCTGGCCTTACTTTAGTACAAAGATGTCCGAACTCCTCCTATAAGATTCTACAGGTGCAAAGGTGATGTAATATATTTTCAAGTAAAGCACACATAATCTTTTACTCGTCTGGCAAATCCGGCCTAAGTCCAAGAGGTGCACATGCCTAGATGCAAGGATTTTCACCGATCCGATCTGGGTTTATCATCATTTTATGTAGTACGGACTCCCTCTCTACTCCACTCCACCCTTCTTGAAACCTAGTGGATCTCGTATGAACTCCTCCATTCCCTTTCTAAAGCATCGCACACCCATACCTATATTACATAAATAAGTAAGATGAATAAAATAAATAAAGAATATCGCCTTTTCACCAAAGCAGAAAAGGCTTTTTAAGGTGAAATACCTCAATGTAGTATCTACACTCCATACTCACTCAGCACGTTTGGACTTCACTTGTTCTTCTTCAAGCTCTACTCCTAAAAATCTGTGTTGTGAACTTCCAAGGCCCTGAATTTATAGCCTTGCTAATTAGTCTAGAAGTTCAGATACGCTGATCATTTTCCCTAATATGACTCAACCCCCACTCCTTCTCTATTTTATGTTTTTCCTTTCACTATCACAACGAAAAATAGGGAAACTTGTTGATCAAGAATCCTCATCAAAATAGATCCTAGAAAGTTTCTCTAATCCCGGTTTGAAAGCTTAGATGCCAGGATCTTCCGAGATTTGATTGTTATCCCTCACAAATAGATCTTAGGCCCATCTAAGCATTACCTCCCTAAGTTCCTTGGCCTCCAAGTCAAGAGACTCACAGTGCCTCACAAATTACTCCCATTCTGCTAGGGACATCTCATTTCTAGCACATGCTCACAACATAGGATAGCCTTAGTCCGAACCACATTCGTCCTATTATGACTTCACTTATTTCTATCAAATCTTTCATAATTTCGGACTAAGTAGCTACCTTCTTGTAGAACCCTTGATACTAAGATATGGACAATTATATCAAACTCCAACATTCTCCCATTTTGTCTATATCTTCAGCAAAAATACCCCTTAAAGAATGAAGACACACACTCTTGCTCCCCTTATTTTCTCCCTATTTATTTATTTATTTATTTTTTTGTTGAAGGCATGGATAAATGCCTGAAAGGTCCAGACCGCTTACGGGGCTTATCGTAGACTGATGGGGACCCCATTTAGTCCACAATGCATACCCCCCATGGATGACTGTAGTGATTCATACCTTGAAGCATCCAAACCTTTTATGAAAAAATGTCGCTAGTTGATCTCTAAAGGGATATGTACCTAAGATAAATGATTTTGTCCTCAACCATGTTTCGAATGTAGTGGTGCCCTATGTCAATCTACTTGGTTCTCGAATGTTGAACTGGATTTTTCGAGATATTGATATCACTGAAGTTGTCATAGTAGAGTGTTAGGACTTCTCCAAAGTCTCCATAGTCTTTAAGAATAATTTTCATCCAAATGAGTTGTGTGCATCCACTACCAATTGCTATGTTTTCGACCTTGGCTGTGGAAAGTGATATGCAGCTCTATTTTTTGTTGAATTAAGACACAAATCTGCTTCCAAGGAAGAAACACCCACCAAAAGTACTCTTTTGTCATCCGAAGCCTAACCCTATCAACGCGTCACAATATCCTTACTAAAGCCACACGTGGTGTCTCAAGTGCACTGTATACCATAGGCCGCTATTTTCATCGACACATTTGATAATCTTCGACTGCTAGAAGATGACTATCCTTCTGGGGGCTTGCTTGTCTCCTCACAAATCCGCATGCTATAACATACGTTTGACGAGATTTGCATTCAAGTACAACAAGCTTCCCAATCATGCTTTTATGTGAGAGTCGATCAACACTATTCCTTGGTTTCATCTTTAGTAATCTTGTCACGGGTCCTTACCGAGGTCCTTCGATGTTTTTATACCTCATGTCTGAACTCACTAACCACAGGTTCTTAGCATATTTTCCCCTGGCGAGATAAAAACTACGAGTTGATTTGTTGTACCCAATATCACGTAAAGTATGTAAGTTCTTTCGACCAAGCCTCATTTCAAATTTTGTGCTCACGTGTCTTACAAACTTTTCCACCAGGTGTCGGGACGTGGGACCCAAAATACTATGTCACCCACAAATATTTGAAGGGCAATTACTTGCTTTTGACTTTTCCGAGTGAAGAGAGCAATGATTCGCTTCCCCTCACGTGTAACCACATTTTAGGAGGTATTCGTGAGTCTCTCACACAAAGCTCCCGAGCTGCTTTAGCCCATGAGATCATTTTTTAGTTTGAACATGACAGAGTGAAGAAGATCTTCAAACCCTTTAGGCTAAGATACAAAACACTTCTTCATGTAGATACTCCATTTAAAAGTACTTTTGACACCAATTTGAAAAATTTTTGAACTTGAGTGTGTAAGCAAATGCCAATGGTAGACTATTCGATCTTGCTGCTACTTCGTGCAAATGTCCCATCAAAATCTACTCCCTTCACTTGAGTGTATTCGAGCAACCAGACAAGCTTTGTTTCTAGTGATGTTTCCTCTTCAACCGGTGGCCTTGTTCTCGAAGATCCACTTATCCCAATTATATTTGCATATTAGTATTTGGAACTAAATCCTATCCTTCATTACGTCCGAATTATGATAGTTCTTCCTTGATACCGATCCAACTCATCGCTCGTAGCCTCCTTGTAATTTCTTGGTTAAATTGTGGAGGTGTAGCAAATACAATGCATATCATTTTCGCGGATTACCTTGGGAATGCCCCTCTTCCGAACACTCACTTCTAGATCTCCCAAAATATCAATGGCCTGATGGTTTTTATGAATCTTCTGGGAGGGCTCTCAACCCGGATGTCAAAGTACGAAGATTATTATGGTCATCCCGTTGCTGTAGGAGTCCTCCGTCCTGACATCGCCCATAATCGAGTGCTCACCGATGGTGGAGCACTGGGACTCGCTTGAGAGTCTTCTCGCACTTCAAGTACGACACCATGAGGATCTTCTCCGGGTCTAGATGTTTCACTCGACAAGATAATCATCAACTCGAACATTAGTCGATTCTATCATAGCTCGTTATTTATCATATTGTCTTGGCGCTACGGCTGTTTGTGTAGTACCCTAGAAAGACACCTTCATCCCTCTGAAGATTGAACTTCCTTCTCGTTCCCTCATTTAGATGTGGCACGGACTACCAAATTTATAAACATGTTTCATATGATGCTTTGAGAGTTCCTAGCCTTAGATAGATTCTATTCGAGATGTAAAGATGTTGTATTTATCGGCTTCTCGCCTAAAATTCTAGTTGGGATTACCTCGCTTTTAACATGACTCGGCCATTTCTTGCGTAGTTATTTTCTTATTTTCAACTACCCATTTTGTTGTGGATTTTTAAGTGCTAAGAACTCATGTTCTACACTATTCTTCTTGTAGAAACTTCAAACAAGGAGTTTTCGAATTCCTACCATGATAACTCCTATTCTACTTATCTTTAGGAGTTTGTTGTTGTGTCTTTGTCGGCCTTTGCCACGCTTATTCAAATGCTTCAAATTATTTGATTTGGTTATGATGAAATTTACCCAAGTGAACCAAGAGAAGTCATCTACTAATACATATACATACCTTTTCCAAGAATGCTTTATTTGTACGGGTTCACATTGGGATCCATGTGGACCAATTCCATAACTCGCAAGCAGGCTTCCAGCTGAGACTCCTCAAGAGGTGTCTCAACTCTGTTTCCTAGCTGTCATTGTCCACACATTCTTTAGGTTCTCCTTGAGACTGGGGACATCCCCGATAGCTTTCTCACAAAGAATTGTATTTCGTAGGTCGCTATGGCTTACATGTCCCATCTTACCAGGCCAAAGGTTAGCTCTCTGCTTTGAACCAAGGCACATGCATGTCTCGTACTCGCAGCAGATGCAAGAGTTTTACCGCAATGCTCCCACAAAGAATGCACAGCCACAACCCGGGCGGAACGCCAGCTCCCAGTGAGCGCCGCCCGTATTACTTCCTCGCACTTCGGTCAGCGATCCAGAGGGCAAGGAGCACTGCGCCAGTAGTGATACCCATAGCTGGCTCCTCACTGTGCACATGTCATGGCAAAACACACCAAAAGCAAAGATAAGATCCAGCTTGAATGTCCACACGCCTGCACCAGTCCCCGGAGTCCTCTCTTCACACATGCCCAGCAAATGCGAGTGAAAATACGCTTAAAGTGTTCTAAATTACTACCAGCCAAATTTATTTGGGATACTTCGAGGCGGTCTGGCTGGATCAAAAACAAATCTCATGGACGGAATTAGCCAACACAATTCTCCCTATCGAAATTTTCTGGTAAACATTTTCCTTTTATTCAGCAAAACATTACTCCCATTACTTTGCAGGCCTGCCAGTATAGTAACGCATTACGCCAATCCCGACCACGCGACAGATAAACATGCAAGCACTCTAACATAATTAATCACATAAATCATGTTATTCAATTCTGTACCACACATCACTGGGTACTCAGCTCACATGGGCTAATAATTGGACCAGTAATTATCTTGACCACACAAAATCACACAATAGTGCACAAGTGAGGCAAACTCCTGCCTGCCACGCTCACGTGCCACATATTATTTTCTTCCATTTCAAGGTTCAAATGTTTTAGCTGAAACCACGCAAATCAAGTTTCCGTGGTCAGGTCCTCAATTGCCACATGGCTTACCAAAGAATGTCACAAGTGTGAAAGATCCCTACCGCTGCTGAACTCCACTAAATCGGTGTCCACGCCGCATTCCTCACCGCAGTAGCCGAATACTGCTTCTTGCTCCATCGAGAACCGACTGTCGATGGTGGAAATCTAGAGAGAAGGCACACTTACCTCTCTAAAATTTAAACACAACCCACGCCTCGCTTTCCATCCCTCTACCGCACGCTTTGTCTTCTAAATCGGTGGAGAAGAAGATGCCATTCCTTGTCTATCTTATTAAATCCTTTTCAAAATTCCATCCATGTCCCTTTTCATTTAACTATTTGACACATGACTTGAATCTAACCAATTAATTTCCATCCTCTCAGAAGACCCTCGAGAAAATTCCAATTCTTCTCGAAAGTAAACTATTTCTGGCCAAAATCCGAAATTTTTCTAGATCTCGGATGATGAAACAGATTTCACCGTTGGAATCGTCTTACGAAATCTAACTACCACGTCGAATTCCGAGACAGTCGGAATTTCACATTTTTCGAGACACCGGGTGTCGAGTGCCGTAAAACGACTTGTGAAAGACATGTGATGTGACAAAAGTCACCTATTACATGTACTACGTGACACATGTTGCAGATTAGTGAGATGAGGGAATGAATGGGTTAGATTAAGCCATGTGTCAAAAGTCACTAAGAGGGACATGGGAATTAATGGAAATGTTAATTGAATAAGACAAAACATGATAATAGTTTTCTTCTTCAATTTGAAGAAGAAAACGCAGCAGAAGGTGACCAAATCGCAAAGGTTGTGTGGATTTGAGTTTTGTAGAGAGAAGGCTACTTCTCTAGATTTCCTCGCACTTGGACCGTCTGGCTTCAACAGAGCAAGAAGCAGCCGATCTACGCGGCAAGGGCTACGCGTGGCACCGATTTGTGGAGTTTCGACAACTCCAAGAGGTAGGATCTTTTTCTACTTGTGTTATTCTTCGCTAAGAGCCATGTAAATGGTTAGAATATTCTCGAGGCTTAATTAAGCCGCAATTTTTGGCCTCAAAACATTTGAACCGAGCGAGAAAATTCCTAATGTAGGTCGCGAACAAGGCTGGACCCTCGAGGGTTTCACCGCTCACGTGATTTTTGCGTGATTTTTGTGTTGTCGGAGTGATTCAAAATGAATTGCTTGTAATTACTAATAGCCCACGCAACTAATTTTCGTGTTATCGATGTGAATTTAATAACAAGAATTGTGTGAATTAATTATGTTAATATATACATGTTTTATATATTAGCATGAATATTTTGGGATTGAGCATAATGCATTCCATATGCACTGGGGCACCCTAGAATATTAGGAGTTAAAGCACATGACACGAAAATGAAAAAAAAGGAAAAAATGTTTAGAAAGGAATTTCGACGGAAGATTTTAATGAGAATTGTGTTGGGAGATTGTCCAACACCACGCCGAGGGGCCCATGAATTGCTTCGCAGGGCTATCCAAATGCATTCGCCCTGAGGGTAGTCCAACATATTTACCGGTCTTCTAAGAGTAAGTTTTCGAGAACAAAAAGCTTTTTGTTTTTGAACCGGTGATTTTACTGCATTTGGATTAGTATGTGTGAGGGAAACGGTTAGGACTCGAGACATAGAATTGGGAATGTATGACATTCAAGTAGGATCATGTATTTACTTCTGAGTGTGATTGTTTTCATGACATGTGCAATTTAGGGCGGAGTAACCCACGAGGAAATTATCACTACCGGGCTTTGCCTCACTCGGTCGAGGGATCACTATTTCAAAAGTGAGGCCAGAGGATCTGCTCACTAGAGGCCGGCTAAGAAAAAGCCAAGTTGTGGCTTTGGTAGAGACTTTTGTATAACATGTAGTAGAAATTGTACATTTTAATTTATGTTGAATTAAGAGTGATTTATTAACTCTTGAACTATGGTAATATAGTTGATGTATTTTGTGAGTATTGATGCAGGGGCCCAAGTGGCCAATTATTTTACTCGCATGTGGACCCGGTGTGGTCATTGTAAACTGTTTGGGAGAGGTCGTATTTGGGTAGAGCTCCCCGTACAAAGGAGACTCTACCCAATTTTCGTGAGTGGTGTCAGGTTACCCGACATCCACGAGTATCTCCGTGTTGATTCGTTGTCAACGTGCATCTCCGTCATGCAACATGTGTCACATGAGTACATGTAAGTAGTGAATTTTGTCATATCACATGTCTCTCATTAGCGTGCTTACTCAAGACTCGACACACCCTGCCTCTCGAAAAACGTGAAATTCCTACTATCTCAGAATTCGACGAAATTTGACGTGGTAGCTAGATTTCATGAGACGATTCCAACGGTGAAGTCCGTTTCATCATCCGAGATCTAGGAAAATTTTGGATTTTGACTGAAATTACGATTTTACCATTTTTCGGAAAATCAGAATTTTCCGTTTTACATCGAAACCGTAACAAAACAAAAGTGTGGAAAATTATGAATGAATTGAGAAATGAAAGAAGAAGAAGAAACAAAGTATAACCTTGTAGGTCTGATCGAAAGAAGAGAGTAGACTCTCTAGTTCTTCATATCGTTAGTTGCTATCGTTTCTCCTTCCACTTTTCAAAATTCACGGTTAAGAAAAACGGTGATGAAAAAAAAATATGGATAATAAGAAAAAGAAAATCATTTTTAATAGAGATTTATTATCAAGAAAAACCCTCTATAAACTCCATTCATCACCCCATGACTCTTCTCTTCTTGCCTTACATGCTCCACAAAAACCCTAAATGACCCCCTCTACTTAGACAAAAGAAATCCTACTCTTTTATACCCCCTCATAAAAACATTTGGTAGTCATTTGAATGGGGACTAACAAATATAAATACTAAGTTAATTTATTATTTAATAAAATTAAATTATGATTAAACATTAAATTAAAAAAATATTAAATATTTTAAATCTTATTCAATAAATAATTAAAATTGTAAAATAAACCAAATTATTAATATTTTTATTTTTAATAAGCAATTTTCAACTTAAAAATGATAATAGTTTTTGTAATCTAAATGTGAAAAAGTAAATAATAAAATTTAAAATTAAAATATAATCGAAGATATGATGCAATATAAATAAGTAGTTAATATTCATAATTATAATTAATTAAATTAATTTGAAAAGAGAACAGGAGAGGAGATAAAATATTTTAAAATCAATATCTAACTTTGATAAAATAATATTATTTTAAACATCCAATACTCAATATAATTTTCAATGATGATATTGAAATAATCATATCATAATAGCTTATAGTTATTTTATATATTAAATTTATTGAATAAAAATTAATTAATTTTATAATACATATTTGATCACTCATTTTAAATAAGAATATTTATAATAATTTATTATCAAAGAGAATATTAATTTTTTTGTACATAGAAATATAAAATAAAAATATTCATTTAAAATAATATGTTGCCTAAAATAATCTAAATATTTTTTTAAATAATAATATGAGTTACATGATAAAATAAGAATACTATTTTTTATAAACAAATAAAATAAGAATAGTATTAATAATTAATATATTATATATTACCAATGACGCTTTAGAAAAGCGTTAAGGTTTATGATTAGTAATTTATGACTCTAAATAAGTGTCATTATATACACATTTACCTTCAATATAATCATTTTCTGATATGTCATCAATATAAAAATATTAGATTCGGGAGCAATGACGTTTTTCTAAAAAGCGCCAATTAATATAATATTCTTATCAAATTAATGATGCTTTTGAAAGCACTACAATCAGATCGTCATTATTCTTAATTTTCGTAGTCGCTTTATCTACACGTCAAATGTTCAACTAAAATAGTACAATCTAACAAGAAATGAGCAAATGATAGCGAAGAACCAACCATAAAAGGACGTGTTAGATATTACTCTTCCATCATGATGCACAGGATAAAAATATATCGACAATTGAAGTGAAACCATCACCCCATGAAATTATGAGTGGAAAGGTATTGAATGAACTGATAAACCCTTGAGCCTTAAAACAAAAAGCTCCATAAATAACCAATTTTCATTTCCTCTAATCCCTTTACTTGTTTAACTTTATGAGATAAAAAAAAAAAACCCTATTACCATTTATATTTAAAGATTCTAGGCAATACCTAAATATTAAAATAGCTTAATATATTGCACTTATAGGCTCGAAAACTTAGCCCAATATTTATAATCTTCATTATCCCTTTTAATTTTGCATTCATGCATGGGCTAAGAAACTCACTCAAGTATATCATAGGGTCTTAATTGCATCAAACCTCGTCACTTATGTGTATAAATTCATGTCCGTTAATCAAGTAAAGTGCACCGTAACTGCTTGTTAAACAATCAGTTCATCAAAACTTCCTCCATTACAAAGACGGAGCACTAATCTTAGCTATATGGCATCAAATTCAATCGCTTGAAATTGTAACACGTTCTTCCTAAACTAATCATCCAATAAACTGCCAGAGAAGACATGTATTCGAATCACATAAGGACAGAGACCCACTCTTGGTCTTATAATTACATCATGCAAGAGCTTTGATCCATGCACAAATACAATTGCCATCATTAAGACCTTAATCTTGGTCATAACCATCCTTTGATTACCAAGGAAGACAAAAATATGGTATATGAAAATGAATATATTTAATCAAACATGAATGCATGCAAAACTACTTAGGAGGATATTTGTTTGTTATCTTTTTTATTGAAAGCTTACTTGTTTTTAGATATTAATTTGTTTCTTTTTCTATTTTTATGACTTATAATAGACCTTTTTTAATGAAAAAGCCAAATACTTGGTTTCTTTTTCTAAATAAAAAGAATAAATATATTGACTTATCTTTTACTTTAATACTTAATATAAATAAAACATCACAAAACAAGAAATCCAACACTCAACACAATTAAGTATTATTTATTTTCTAAATTTCATGAGATGGTGAAATTAGAATCATCTCACATAATCAAAAATTTGATTGTTATGAATATGTCAAGTAAAGCTATGAGCGTAAGACCAAAGCAAACAACAATCCATAAAAATCCATTCCCACCTTATAAAATCTATTATTTGATCGGAATAGTGCCCCATAAAGCAGCGGTTAAGGGAGAGAAACACAATTTTTCATCAAGCTCGTTTTCATCCCTTCAAGAATCTCCAATGGGTTAAAGGAAGGTCTTTTATCTTTGTATTGGTTATTGTGAAAATCATATTGTTCCAAGGTTCTTGCCATTATATAATAGTTTAGGGTTTATTGTTATATGGAATTAAGATTTATTCCATATAACTCAAAGAAACCATGATAATAGTTTTATTTGTGATGGTTTTGTTTTTCTAACAAAAGGTGATTATTGATTTTCAATATAAGAAATAGAAAAATCCAATAAGTGGTATCAGAGTATAATTCAAAACTTATGATTTCCCTATAAAGTTAATTTATTTTTTATTGTTTCTTGCTTATGAAATCAAATTTTAATAAGAATTTAATTTGTTGATGTATTTTCTCCCGTATGAATTACAATTATTGCTTATTAGACCCTTAGATTTTTAATGTTTAATTTTCTACTATTATTGTAAAGATTTTTTCATCGAATTTATTGGTGAGCATGTATACTTCGATGTTATTGTGATAAAACTTATGTCAATTAAAGTATTATTTTATCAATTTCGAGATGTCAGACATAGAATGTGTTTTGTGGATAAATATATAAAGTGAATGATTTTCTTGATTCATGAAATTTTGAATCAATTTAAGAATTGGTCACTTTTGATTGAGCAATAAGTATGATTTTGTGGTGTTATATTTTTTTATCACTGATAGATATCCATATATATGTGTGTGTGTGAATTGAGGAACATATATATTCTATATAGTTACTGGTAGTCTTGCATCTTGAATTTGGTGATGCTCTCAATGATATGTATTCTATATACATATATTTAATGACAATTGATATGATATATGTGAACATGAATAATAATTTTATTTCAATTATTTAGTTGCATTTAATTGCCCTATAATCTTTGAATGAATAAATCAAATTTTTTTAAATCTTATGTAGTGATTATGATCCTTTATAAAAGAATCACTTACTCGTACAATTTGGGGTTATAAACTTTATGTATTATTTATGCTATGGTAATATAATGACAACATGAAGGTTATGAGTAACTTGAGAGCAAATGATCTATTATTCTTGGTAATGGTGTATTGTGAAGGTTTTATGTGACTTAAAATTTTTGCTTAATTTAATATCTATATTATATGTTTGCAATACCAAAGTGACCAAATCCTTCATTTGTTTTTTAATATAAAATTATATAACCTTCATCGAGAATTTTTGCTCAATATGATATTAATTTTATGCTTGTTTGTAGCCATCAAAATGATTGAATATTAATGTTTTGAATATTAGAATTATTTATATTATACAATTGAATTCACTTATGAATGATTCATTAGCCACCAAAATGACTCAACCCTAAGTTTTATCTATATCCAATTGTATAATATTATAATTGATTGCCTAACATGAAATTCTTATAAATATGGTGATATAATGTCATAGAATTTGGTTGAATTGTTAAGTGAATTAAAGACAATTTCATTAGGTCTTGTTATTGATAACTATTTATATAATTACACATTATGGATATCATTGTCAATATGACAAATTGACACTTATAGGATTTTTGAGGTGTAATTCATATAAATCTAAATGAAACTCACTATGTGAGATTCCTTATTCTATGATGGTTATTGATATATTAGGGTTTACCAATAAAAATTAGTGTTTAATTTTATTGATTTATAACAACATGATGTTTGTATGATTAGTATAATATCTTAGTAGGAGATATGTCACTTATGATATATTATGACTATACTAAAGGATTTGATAATCACATCTAATGTGAAGTGAATATTGTTAACTACAATATTTTGAAATTATATAATGTGAAGTTCTATTAGTCACCAAAGTGGCCGAACTTGAATGTTCCATGAATCTCTAAATTGAGAAATATGTAAAATATTGTTCATTCGAATATTTTGAAATTCATATAATGTAAAGTTCATGTTACTAAAGTGGCCAAAACATGAATGCCCATGAATTTCAAATTAAGAAATATGTAAAATATTGTTCATTGCAATATTTTTGAAATTCATATAATGTAAAAGTTCGTTAGTCACCAAAGTATTTTAACTTGAATGTTCCATAAATTTAAACTGAGGAATGTGTAAAATAATGTTTACTCAAGTAATTTGAAATTCATATAATGCATAGTTTGTTAGTCACCAAAGTGGCCAAACTTGAATGTTTCATGAATTTCAAATTAAGAAATATACACTCATGCTAACACCATCGGCCTGGTGGATGTCTGGGTACTTGATAAACGAAAGTATATTGAAGTTCTGTGGTTATAAGATATTTAAGGAATTTACCCAAAGGTAAACTAACCATCTTATGAATAATTAAACTTGATATTACATCTTATGATTTTGTTAGACTATATTTGTACATCCAAAGATTGCAAGTGTAGTTCTACATGAACTATGAATAATATCCATTAAAGAACATGTACTAACATCATGAAAGTATATATATTGTAACATCTACTCAAGTGAGTTGTGGTATATATAAATATTTGAAATTATTTGTTTGAAATTGATTATGGTTTTTTGCCAGCTTATCAAGTTTAATCATAAAAGACATGGAGACTTTGTGTTACATTATTGTCATAAGATTTCCAATTATTTAGCAATAAGTTTATGTAGCTCCTTCGAATAAAATTACCGCCTTTGATTGAGGAATGACTAGTATCATCCTAAAATTTGATGATATACAAGAAACAAGTCATTTATAGATGATAAACCAAGCAATACTAAATATCTTGGGAATGATGGATAAATTTTTAATTTTATCTTGTTTCTCAAAGATAGACTTCCTCAAGCACAAGGAGATATGGTTGAAAGGAAACAAGTCTCATTGATGAAAATTACTTCTAAAGAATTACAAATAGGTCAATGATTAGGCTTATAAGAGATATGAATGAACTAATTAAAGAGATGATTCTTACGAAACTATCGAGGACCCATAAAAAGAAAACTGATTTGCTACATCATACTATTGAAAAATTTATGATATTATAGGATTGCCCAAAGTAAGTTTTTTGAAAGACCTAAGTATGGTTGGTTATTGATCAACAAAAGAAAGAATACAAGAGAGTCTTTTTTGGGCACTGTGATAAGCTAGCTCATTAGAAAAGAATTAAAATAATAGTTAAGTTTTGTTCTTTTGCATGATTTATGCTCATATTTACTAGAGTTTTATTTAAATGATTGGTTTTAATGGTAATGATTTATTTAACAGATGAGAAGTATTTATGTGCAAAATACCTTAATGATTTATAATGCTTGATTTAAATTTAAAGTTATATGATTTATGCTTACCTATTATGACCACAATTACACTTATAGAAGCAAAACATGAAGTTAGTTTTAAGAACTAAAGTTCAGACACTCGATACTTATTATATCAATAATAATTGTGATGTATTTTAATGTTACTTAGCTTGAGTATGTAAGTATGTACATAGTTTAATGTAAACCCAAACTTAATGTAAAAAACCCGTGAAAATTAGAAATTTTAGAAAATAAGATATCACATTAATAATTATAATAAATTGCTATAATGGTTCAAAGGGAAGCCTGGAAAATTCTATGGATCTCAAATGACAAACAGACTCCACCATTGATTCGCTCGGGAAATCTAGCTACTAGAAAATTTTCAAGTAAATTCTCGAGAGACGCTTGGATTTTTCACGTTTTTCGAGGTAACGGATGTCTAGTGACTCTCAGGGACAAGATTTTTATGAGAATTTCGGGAGTTAGGAAATGACTCAAGGTAAGTTCATTTAAAATAAATTGAACTCGAATCGAAGAAATAAACATGATCTGAGCAAAAAGGAACCGAGCAAGGGGGACACGTGGCGACGTGAGCCACTCTATCCAAAGCATAAAAGGAGAAAAAATCTCATTTGGAGGATCTCCCATTTTGGGCTGAGAAACGTGGTGAGGTAGAGCAGAGAAAAGAAAAAAATGAAAACTTATTTCTTCGATCCACGAGTTCCATCGGTCGACTGGGAGGGCTAGGAACGAAAGTCTATCTACTCGACGAGGGCTACAGGTCTCAAACACGGATTTTGGCCGAGGATTCAACAGGAGTCTTTAAATCAGCAGCGGCTTAGAAGTGCCCATAGACTTCCTAGAGTTCACACCTGGGAGGTAGGGAT
Source organism: Tetrastigma voinierianum (assembly GCA_016808115.1). NCBI lineage: Eukaryota > Viridiplantae > Streptophyta > Magnoliopsida > Vitales > Vitaceae > Tetrastigma > Tetrastigma voinierianum. Next base: position 28,250 of record JAEQBH010009537.1, on the reverse strand, counting down.
CCTTCCTACTTTGGTTTATTTTCATTCTAGGGCTGTTTGGTTGAGTTTAATGTCTTATAAATTATTTATCTTTTCATTTTAAGGTCATGGCAATTATAATTGGTTATGGGAATAGTGCCTTGTTTGACCATATATGATGTCCAATTTTTTTTGGGCTGATTTTCGGTTAGAAAAAGGAGAATTTTTTGACTCAGTATCCTTCAAGGAAATTGTAGCCCCATCTGAGAACTTGATGTTAGTCACAATCACCAATTGAGACATCACAACCTAAGTTATGGTCCATTTTCTCTGATTCGCACAGTACTGCTTTGGGCCAACCTATTGTCCGTATTTTTGGGACTGATTTTCATGGGAAAAAAAAAAGAATTTGGACTAGTATCTCAAGGAAATTGTAGTTTCATCTAAGAATTTGATGTTAGCTTTAATCACTCAAAATCTAATTCTCTATAACTCAAGTTATGGTCCATTTTCCGACTGCATGTACTAGGTCAGTTTAATGGTTTGTGTCCAGATTTTTGCATCGTTAGGCTAGTTATCAACTGAGTTCAGAACTATTATGTGGTCTATTATGGCTTGTTGTGTGGTGTGCTCAGGGCATCTTTATGCCACAATTGGTCCTAATGTTTTAAGATTGTCATTGAGCTTTAATTAAAGTGATATGCTTCGATGGTAATTGATTTGGAGGTCAATTTGTGTGTTCTAATGGATTGACATGTGATGTGTTTCCAGTATGAATAAGGCCATTGCATGGCTTGTCTGTTAGCTATTTGTGACATGCTATGTCACATCTGCCTAGAGGACAATGTAAGTCATTGCTTGATTGGTGATGACTTGTGAATGTCAATGTATGTGCGTATAAATATGTCGACATGAATTGTGCATTTTATTTGGAATTGTATGTTAATTGGATATAATTGTCCAAATGATGCATGGTGATATACATGAGTAGAGTTGTTCATATAGCATCCACTATATATGTGATATGATATATAAATAGGCAATGGTTATTATCAAGCTTGCATTTGTGCATTGGGACACCGCATGAAATGTGTGTACGCATGCTTTAAAATCATTTAATGGCCTGCAAATAATCAACTTGGCCCTTCTATTTTATGTTCTTTCCTTTCAAATTGTCATAACGTGAATAAGAAACTTCCTCGATTAAGAATCTCAATGAATAGAACTCAGAAAGTTTCTAATTCTCGGGTTTGATAAACTTAGAAGTTCCCCATCTTCTAAAGATTTGATCGTTATCCTCTTGCCAAATAGATCATAAATTCATCACGATCTACATTTGTTTCCAAGTTCTTTTAGCCTTTTGCCAGTAGACTAATTCTTAATATATGTAAGGTATAAGAGTAAAATTTGAACTCTTGAAACTATTGGATATAGTTGGATATATGTTTTATGAAAGTATTGTCTATGGGCCCAAAGTGGTCGCGTTTTTACTTCATGTTATTGTTATATTGATGTTTGGGACAGGTTATATATGCAGGTTTTGTATTTCGGGGTAGAGCTCTTGTGGCCAGTTATGACTCGCTCCGATTATGAAATGTCGTCACCCGACATACACGAGTATTCCGCAGTTGATCTGTAGTCAATGGACCCTGTTTGGGCGCCGCCAAGTTCTTAGAAAGTATTTTGTACAAAAGAATGGTACTCAGCCCTGACTATTGCCAATATAGTGGTATGTAATTATGGTAAGAGGGTCGTGATAGACTCTGGCGCACAACATTTCAAGCATTATTCTCATATTTTTAATTTAATTATGAATGAATGGGTTCCATTGAAGACGATAGAGGTGGTGGTCGAGTAACTGAGATCCACGAATAATCGTACCTCCATTCAAGACCAAAACTTTGTGCAAATTACTATGTAGAATGAGTTGACGGTTAGTTAACTGGACCCTCAGGTTTTGGGGCTTCACACTCACTCCTAAGAAAGTTGAAGGATGAGACATTGAAAAATAGAAGTTTTCTACTTAGCCAATTTTAGATTCTATAATCATTAAAAATTTAAAAATATTGGGCCCAAGCTGGGTCAAGGCTTGGCCAAGCCTAATGGTCAGGGGCTTATTAGAGTCGTCAATAAAGCCTAGGTTCTATTTAATATCATTTTTCTAACCTGTCTTAAAAATGGAGGCCAAAATGGGACCTAATCACCCATGTTTATACCCCCACTAGACTTGAGACTTATAGCACAGCGATGGCAATGAGAAGAGTTTTTATCGGATTAAGGTATTGTTTAGTCGAGCCCTAATTACATCTAAAAAATTATAATTATTTTATTTTATATTCTAATATATAATAATAGTACCATAGTTGAGACTTGTATAAAGAGAGAGATGGTAATGAGATCTAGTTTTATCGATTAAGGTATTTAGTCTCGACACCCAATTATATTTTAAAAATAATTTTTATAATAATTTTATTGATATTCTAATATATAATAAAATAATTGAAATAATTTATAAAAATTATAATATTTTATTTTATGAGATATATTAATTTTTAATATAAATATAATAAAAACAAATATAAAAAAAATAAACAAAACTAAATATAAGATCGATTAAAAGTAAAAAGCTATACTGCATGCGATATGGGAAATTTTCTAAACTTGCCTCATCGTTTACCTCTCTAAATAAGATTAGAAATAATTTAAATAAAAGGTGAGATTTATGTTGCCCGCTCTAAATCACCCTACAGTCATCCCTAGACTAGTGTGTAACCATTTCCAATCTTAATTTGGTCTATCCTAAACAAGATTATATTTTTTAAAAATTTAAAAATGCTTTTTTTTTCCTTTTTCGTCATTTTTTGCTCTCGGAATTTTAAGACTGAAAAAAGGCCACATCCCTTGAGAAATTATTGCTGAAAATATTGTTTGAATTTTTGAATTTTGACTTCACTTTCCACCATTCTTCTCCTCGACTTCCCCGACTTTATTTTAAATCTATGGATTCGCCTCGACTCAAGCGATAAAAAGTTGAATTTCAAAGTATTGTATACGATAATGATATAGTATATATATATATATATATATATATATATATATATATATATATATATATATATATATATATATTTTTTTTTTTTTTTTTTTTCCTTTTATAATTATTTTCACCTAAAGTCTTCCATAATAAATAAAAACAGAAAAGTTTGTTGTCTACAATAAGTCAAACTAGTATGCATGAGAGCAAATTCAAGGGAAGCTGCCCAAATTCCAAAGTATAACCCAAGAATTTTTGTTCTGTTGAGTCTGGTCTTCCAGGGTCATGTCCCTTCTTCCTGAAAAGTTCATGCACCCATATCCCTAAAAAGCATGCCGCCATGCCGTAACTAATGAAGCTCTGAGGCCACATGCTTCCTCGCTTGTCATGCACACCGACGCTGAAACACACACACACACACACACACACACACACACACACACACACATATATATATATATATATATATATATATATATATATATATATATATATAGATGAAGCTCACCCAAATATGGGATGAAGACCACCAAAAAATATAGAGAAATATTAGTATTTCTAGCACAATTTGATGATTTTAATGAATTTTATTAGACCGAAACTCATTTCCGTGTCGTGTATCGCTTTCATTCTTGTGATAATGTTGTGTTCTTTGGATCGAGGAAAACAATTTCTAAACACTATTCACTTGTGGTATCCTTCTCTCAATTCTTTACGTAATAAATTAATAAGACAACCACACTGTATTAGATTTACTCGGCAAATTCATCACCTGTGTGATTGTTCTGAGGTTGAATGGAGAAAATTACATCATGCACTGTTAATATTCCACCTAACAATAGTAATAAATTCAACAAGAATGAGTTAATGATAAACAAAGAAACTTAACCATAAAAAGATGATGGAAAACCCTAGGTAGAGGTAATTAAACTACTGAAATACCTTTCCAATAACATAATGAAAATACAAATATATCGATAATTGAAGTGAAAACCACTACCCATGAGAGTTATAGGAGTGAATACTGGGAAGAACCAATAAACTCCTTGAGCCTGTGCAAACAAATGGCCAGTAAATAAACCCTAATTTTCAACCTTCCATAACCCTTTACTTTGTGTTCAACTCTTCGATATTTTCAAAACCCTAATACTATATCTTCTCCAAAATCCAATCAAGAAGGAAAATACACTGGGAAGCATGTTATACACTCCTAGCTAACTAATACTGCTACAAGGGAAGACTCATTTAAATGTTGCCTCTTTCTCTTTCTAGAATGATTTATCAAGTTATATATATATATATATATATATATATAGTATATATATATATATAAGAGAGTATATAGATATATATATATATATATATATACATATGAAGTCTTCCTCTTCTCGTAATTCTCTTCCTCGAACTCTCTGTAATCCTCTCTTTACAAAGAATAAAATAGTCTTTCGCCTATGTTTTATCATGGTTTGAGCAAATAGAGAGTATTCAATGGCATCTGCCCTTCTTCACCCATCCCTCAACTATCTCCGATCGCATATTTCTCTCGTGACGCCCCATCTCGCTCTGCACCAACCCGCATGAGATTGGATCATTCCACCATACACTTTGTAGATCTCGTGACTCGCCACCACCGCATTTGTCAAAGGTTTTATCGGGTACTCAACTCAACTCGCTATCAATGGGTCTAATTTTTTAATATAATACACCGGTGTCGATTGGACTGGCTTTTGTTAAGTTAGATTTTATCTTCCATGTCTGAATCAATGCTTGGGCCATGTGGATACAATCGTCATACCTCTTCTAAAATCGAAAACTTTAGAACAAGCTTATCCACCGCATCTGTAGCTCGATTCTTAATCTTCTATTTCCTTCGAAATCACAAAAAGGTTATAAATTCATGAGCATATGCACCACATGTTAACTTCAAGGAGATGTCTAGGAATACTCACGCATTGCTCAACCCGCTTCAAGTCTTCTCAGATCTAACTGCTCTAGAACATTCATTGTGTATAAAATACTCAGGCCTATCCAATGACAATAGTTCTCCTGAAAACTTCCAAGTTTTATGTTTCTGAGATTTTCATCAAACCAACACTTCTCATACAGAATCTTCTGTCAGGCTGTTTAATGAAACAAATTTTCTATATCTTCGCTTGTTTCACCAAAGTCTCCTTCTTCCCATCCTTTATCTTTCATCTTCTTCACCACTTTTTCATTTTCCTTGGTTTCGGGCCATCGCAGGTTCAAGAATAACATCCATTTCTTTCAATCATCAAATTCCTCTCTATTTCAAATTCACTTTGCCTTCTCCTTCAACAACAAATGGGCCCCAAATGATCACATTTCTTCTCTAAAAGTTATCGCATCTACTGCTAAGATACCACTAGTGTCCCTTTCGCTTCCTCGTTCCCTTCATCTCACCTTTATCATCACCCGTTTCTTCTTCACAACTTTGTCAGTTCTTACTCGCACTCGTTTACTTCTTCTCAACCACTTATTGCCTGTTTGTTCTATTACATCCTATACAAACCAGAGCAAAATCGTTGTTCTTAAACCCGTACAAACTGCATTCATCGTTAGTTCTATTTCCAGCCACGCATCGCTTCTCGCCACCTTAATCTGGGAAGGCTGCTATGAATTGGAATTTCAAGCTTCTTAAAGACAAAACCCGGGATTTAATTCCACCTATTTCGAGACAAATCGCTTTATTAAATAGAAGTGCCTTCCACCAACATATTGCCACGGCACCCTTGACAAATACAAAGCCGATTAGTTGCCAGCTGTTTTCAACAAACTGTAATGATTTTATTGATACTTTTAAATTCAGCGTTAAATCAACTACCACGTAATTATTTTCTCCTCGGGTCGTTACTCATGGATGGAGATTCCAACAGTTGATGATAATAATGCTTTCCTAAACGGAGAGCATGATGAGATCATAATTTACCAACCAAATGCTGGTTTTGAAGATCCCCTTCGGCCCCATTTTGCTCAGAACTTACCAAGGCTTTATATGGCCTCAAGCAAGCCCTAGAGTTTGGTTTGATCGCCTTAATCTCACTCTTAAGCATTATTAGAGTTTTACCCTCTATTTCGTTCCTCACTATTTTTGCCGTATTCATGGCCGATGCTCTTTCTGTCTCTGTAAGGTGGGGACGATATCTTGATCATATGAGATCATCGTTATTCATACTTATCAGCACCAATAAGTCCTTTGCCCTCAAAACTCGATGTTCATTGCTTTCGGATTTGAGGTACTACGACTAATTATGCTCTTTCATCTAAAGCAAACTAAATATGTTATCGATCTACTTACCCAACAAATATGCTCACCTCTAAAGCCCGTTCTACTCCTATGAGTCATTAATAAACTTCACAGATGATAACTCACCTTTCTCTCAACCTCTTACATCACAACATAGGTCTTCAAGATTCAAACACTGCGCCCGAGATTTTGTCGTGAACAAACTTACTACCCCTTTTGCATGCCCTACTACAACACAGAACTAGGCAGCCCCTCATAATTTCTTCACATATGTATAATTTACTAGGCATTTCTTTTCACCCACCCCCACCCTTAGTTCGGGTACTTTCATGCCTATTTCACACAAATCTTAATGATTGAAAACCAATGAGGTGACTTAGGTTTTCTTAGGACCAAATTTATTAATACTTAATGCAAAGTGTACCTAGTGACTCGTCAAGCACAGAGTCTAACATAAGAGTCTCTTGCCAACCAGTCGCTTAACCTGGTCAGTGTAATCCACCATAATGCTGAATTTCTTCCAGCCACACTCATGTGATAACGCGGAGCCTGTTCCACTTGCTACAAAATCCAATTACACTGTTTTCTTAAAGAAGTATATATTGAGTTAAAGATTCATTTTGTCTAAACTGCAACCTTAACAAATTAGAGGTCCTTATATCTTTATGATCATCAACCAAAATTAGATTTGTCACGTCTATTTATGTCACAAGTTTTCTAGATCTCCTCAACTCAGCTTCTGGAGGGCATATTTAACCAATTTATTGATAGAGATTGTAGATAGACCTATACCTAAGCATCATATTGAGCATCTCTCCAAAAACTACAATGATCAATATCTGCAACATGTTATATTAATTCCTAACAATCAATCATATGAAAGAAGACTCATGCCCGTTTCTGCCTCTTCATAGAATGATCTATACGCTGCATGTTATGCACAAGTTCCTCTTCCTCTGAATTTCTCTGAATCAGAATCCATATTTCACACAAAGGAATAAATAGCTCAAGCCAGAGGCTCTACTGCCACACAAACTTAGGGAAATAATAAAATATTAAAGGCCTAATATACAGAATTTAGCTGACAACCTAGCCCAATTACAATTTACTTATCCTTTTTATTTGCATTCATGCATGGCAGAAAACTCACTGCAACAAATAATTCAATTAGTGACACCCATTTAATGTAGATACACCCTTTATTAATCAGCAATCCATCAATCAAATCTGCACTCACCAGTTTAAACTTCACATGAGGTATCAAGAACTAATTTTGAAGCTTAATTCTTCTATATATATCAATTCAACCGTTGAATTCGTTGACGTTTCTTTCTCTCTTAATCCTGAATCAGTCCCAGAAATGGTCGTAGAAAGACATATGCCAATTATAAGGATCAGATCATCACATAATACATCATATTTCAGAAGAGCTTTGATCAGCACAAATATAATGCTATCCTTAAGAGGCTCACAACCATCCAAATGTGCATGTACTGCAGTGCCAGCCGTGCGCATCGAGGATGAAAAAATGGCATATGCGTTATCTTGCCCAAACAAAAGAATGGTACGTCTAAATGGTAAATGTTATCGCGCCACCAACATTTTTCCTTTTCCTGAATAGATGTGTTTATCATATGCAAGAACTATTTCTAGTATATATATATATATTATATATACATGCACGCAAATACTACCGACTGGCAATTAGCGGCTTCATTTTCTTCAACGCGATGAATATATTAAAAATGACATGTGAGTAACTTATCATCGTCATATTCAAACATTTGATTTGCTGGCGAATATGTCACAGAAAAGCCGTGAACGCTGTTTTGAACCAACCAACATTCAATAAAAACTGCTCCCACATTATAAATTTATTCTTGATCCAATAGTGCCCACAAATAAACAAAAATTCAAGAGTCCCGATGACTACCATCATGACCTTTATCAGCCAACTGAAATAATACCGTTAACATGTAATGACGAGAGGATTGCCAAACCCTGTGGACTCATTAGTTCACAGATGACTCACAATCCTTGCAAAAACAATGAGAATTACAACATAAATTCTAAACAACCAACTAAAATAAATTTAAAATAAACATTAAAACCAAAAATTAAGAGATTTTGACTAATTTAAAGACTTAACAAAAGAAACACAGAACCTAAGAAGAGGAAATTAAAAAATAAAACTCACTTACTCGAGGAGAAGCGAGAAGATGAAGTGAGGATCATTTAACAGACTTACATAGTCGAGTCCCGATCACTTGGCAGAATCTTATAGATAAAGACCTAATGATGCCTGAGCCGGGTAGGTTTCCTCCTCTTCTTCCTCTTCTTCCCCTTCTACTGTACTTTGATCATCGCAGCCGCAAGAAGAAGGGTTTTTTTGCTATCACATTCCAAAACGACGCCGCGCTTTGTCTCTGTATGACACAAAACGACTGCTTAGTTTTTTTTGATAGAGAGGACAAAACGATGCTGCCAGAGTCATTCCAGCAAAACGACGTCGCTGATAATTGTGAAACAAGATCGAACATGTTCGCTTGGTCTTACAGACCAAAACGACGCTTTTGATAGCGAAGCGAACTTGTGTACTTCGATATTAAAACGATATCGTTTTGATCTAGAAAGGCCAAAACGACGCCGTTGACTCCAAACCTATTTGTGGTTATTTGGGCCCTTCCGCCCATTTTGGCCCTGCTTTTCAACTAAAAACACATCCCAATCCTCCCAACCTCAAAATTTTATTTATTGGGCGGATAGAAATTTAATTTTTCACAATAATTATATTAGAAAACAATTTTTCGTCAACATTATCGCATATCTTCACCAAGGTCATTAATATTTTAAATAATATTACATAAAATTTTTTTTGCCAAATTTTGTTTATTAACTCATGTATCGATTTTCATAATTTGATATATCGTTTAAAAATTTTAAACATTTAATCATCTATTTTGGCTAATATCGGGTCGTTATTAAGACCGATATCGCCTCTAGACCGGGTCCAGCTCGATGACCACACCACATTTAGTTCGCCACAAGAAGTGCAAAATGATGATGATAAGAAACTAAAAACAATGTCATTAAAGTGGTATGCAAACCTTGAAATTTTTTAGTATAATAGTTTACTTCGAGATTGATTCACTGATTTGGAAAATATTTGTTAGAAATGGGTTTGGGGCCCTCATGGTCACGCTTATTTGATTGGGAAGCTTCATGCAAAAGCATGACGTTATCGCTAACAGAAGTCACAAGCAACATTTGATAGATAATTAGAGTTCAAGTCACGCCTCGATGTTCAAACCAGGATTCAGTTCGCACTTTGGGCACGTATGTCCGAACTCCTCTCTATAAGAATTAGTGTGCAAAGCAGATGTAATATATCAAAGCAGCTACACATAATCTTTTACTTGGTTTGGCAACCGCCTAAGTCAAAGAGGCTATGCCCACAAGATTTCAACATCCATCAATATCATTACTCTATGTAGTACGAGACTCCCTCTCTACTCACACCTCTTGAAACCTAGTGATTCATGAACTCTCCATTCCTTTCTAGCATCACACCCACACTATATTACATCAATATAAGATGAATAAAATAAAGAACATCAGTCTTTCACTAAAGGTGAAAGTGGTTTTAAGGTGAAATAATCTCAATGTAAGATTCACACTCCATACTCATTACCTCAAAGACGCTGGGATTTCACTTGTTCTTCTTCAAGCTCAAGCCCCTAAAAATCTGTTGTGAACTTCCAATGCCCTGAATTTATAGCCTTGTTAATTAGTCTTAGAAGTTTCAGATACGCTGACTATTTTCCTAATATGACTCAACCCCACCTTCTATTTTATGTTTTTCCTTTCTGCCTATCACAACTAAAAATAGGAAACTTGTTGATCAAGAATCCTCATCAAAATAGATCTTAGAAAGTTTCTAACTGGTTTGAAAGCTTAGATGTTCAGATCTCTAAGATTTGATTGTTATCCTCTTGCCAAATAGATCTTAGCCCATCTACTGCTTCATGGTTCCTGTCTTTCGCCTGGCCACAATTTAGTGTGTGCCTCAACACTACCCAATTTCCAAGTTAGGACATCTCACTAGCACATGCCTACAACATAGATAGCCTTTTAAAGGTCCAACTGCACTGGTCCTATTAAGGACTTCTCTACTTCTATTTCATCAAATCTTTCATTAGTTTCGATCTAAGTAGCCACCTTCAGTAACCCTTTGATACGAAGATATGGACAATTATATCAAACCAACATTCTCTCATTTTGTCTATATCTTTCAAAGAAAAATACCCTGTTAATGAAGACAATACACTTTGCTTCCCTATTTCCTTTTTTTTTTTTTTTTTTTTTTTGTGGAAGGAAAGATGTGCTCAGGTGTCCGACCACTCGGCTTATCGTAGATCGACGGGGACCCATTTGGATCTAAAATGCATGCTACCCCATGGATACCGCAGTGGATTCATACCTTAGCAATCCAACCCTTTAGTGAAAATATTAAGGTTGATCTTTAGTGGATATGTACCTAAGATAAATGATTTTGTCTCAACCATGTTTCGAATGTAGTGGTGCCCTATGTCAATCTACTTGGTTCTCGAATGTCGAACCGATTTTTCGAGATATTGATATCACTCGGTTGTCATAAGAGAGTGTTAGACTTCAAAGTTCTATAGTCTTTAAGAATATTTTTCATCCAAATGAGTTGTGTGCACCACTACCAATTGCCATGTTTTTAATCTCGTCAGGGAAAGCATATGTAGCCTTCTATATTTTTTGTCAATTACACACCAACTGCTTCCAAGGAAGAACACCCACCAAGTACTCTTGCCTACCGAGCTCCAACCCTATCAATGTCACAATAACCATCAGGCTGCCACACGCAGGTCCTGTGTACTAGATAATTATAGGCCACACACCGACACATTGGATAATCTTCGAATCGCTAAGATGACTATCTGGGCTGCCGCTCTCACAAACTCGCATGCTATAACATTCGCTTTCTGACGATCGTATCTGGCACAACAAGCTTCCAATCATGCTTTTATAGTGAGTCAAATCAACAATATTCCTTGCTTCATCTTTAGTAATCTTGTCATGGGTCCCTATTGAGGTCCTTCGATGTTTTGTTATACTAAGTCTGAACTCACTGACCAGGTTCTTAGCATATTTTTCCTATGAGATAAAAATCCATGAGTTGACTTGTCGCATTCAAGACACGTAAAGTATGCCTCCTCCGACTAAGCCTATTTCAAATTTTGTGCTCATGTGTCTTACAAACTTTTCCACTGTGTGCTGGGATGTGGACCCAAATACTATGTCACCAACATTTGAAGGGTACTATCATTGACTTTTCCGGGAGCGAAGAGAGTACGATCTCGCTCCTCGTGCAACCACATTTTAGGAGGTATTTCCTGTGAGTTCTACAGGCAAAGCTCCTAGGAGCTTGTTTTAGCCCATATAGATCATTTTAGTTTGTAAACATGATTAGAAAGTGAAGAAGACTCAAACCCTTTAGGTTAAGATACAAAACACTTCTTCATGTAGATACCCATTTAAAAAAAAAGATCTTCGACACCAATTTATAAATTTTGAACTTGAGGTAAGCAAATGCCAATGGCAGACTATTTGACCTGCCGCCACTGTGCAAATGTCTCATCAAAATCTAGTCCTTCCACTTGAGTTATCCTTGAGCAACCAGACAAGCCAGCTTTCAGTGATGTTTCCTTTTCAACTGGTTTCGTTTCTCAAGATCCACTTCGGTCCCAATTATATTATTAATAGGCTTTGGAACTAAATCCCAACCTTCATTATGTCCAATTATGACAGTTCTTCCTTGATAGCCTCGGATCTTTTTGGTTAAATTGTGGAGGTTCAGCGCTGCCACGCATCATCGTGATTACTCTGGGAACGCCCGTCCGAACACTCACCCTAGATCCCAAAATATCAATGGTGGGATGGTTTATGAATCTTTTAGAGGGCTTCCTAAACCTCGGATGTCATAGTGTTCAAAGATGGTTGCACATCCCGTTGTTGTGGGAGTCCTCTCGTTGTCCTGGACATCACGTATAACCCGAGTGCTCAACTGATGGTGAGCATCTTCGACCGCTGAGTATTCTATAGTTCAAGTATCGACACCATAGTGAGGATCTTTTCGTCTAGATGTTTCACTGACAAGATAATCATCAACTTGAACATTAGCTGATTCTATCATGCCTTGCTATTTTATTTTACACCTCATGTTAACGACTTGGTTGTAGAAAAACTCTATAAAGACATTCTATCCTCTTAGTTATCAAACTTCCTTCTCTGGTTCGCCATTTAGGATGTGGCGGACTACCAAATTTATAAAGATGTTTCATATGATGTTTTGAGAGTTCCTAGCCTTAGATAGATTCTATTTGGAGATGCAAGATGTTATTTGATCGCTTTCTTTTGCCCAAAATTTAGTCAGACACTCTGGCTTTTAACATGACTAGGGCCATTTCTCGCAGAGCTGTTTTCTCTTTTTTCAACTACTCCATTTTGTCAGTGGATTTTGGCTAAGAACTCATGTTCTACACTATTCTTTCAGAGAAATTTTCAAACAAGGAGTTTTCTGGCCCTTAACATGATAACTCCTTATTCTACTCGATTATCTTTAGGAGTTTGTTGTTGTGCTCTTTATTTTGGCCTTTTGCCACGCTTATTCAAATGCTTCAAATTCTTTTTGATTTGCTCCCGAAATTTACTCCAAGTGAAATCCGCTAAGCAGAAATCATCTACACATACATATACATACCTTTTCCAAAGAATGCTCTTTATTTGCATGGGGTTCATCATATCCATGTACCACCCATAACTCGGCAAGAGAGCCTAATTGAGACTCGTGAGGTGTTCAAACTGCTTTCCCTAGCTGTCAATATCCACACATCTCTTTTTAGGTTCTCCTTTTCGAGATTTGGGATCCCCGATAGTTTTCACGCTAATTGTATTTCGTAGGTCAAGTATGGCTTACATGTCCCATTCATTCAGGCAAAGGTTAGTTTCGCTTTTGAACTATGGTGGCCATGCATGTTCAAACTTGCAAGTAGATAGTTGTTTTAATACATGTTCTACAAATGAATACAGTTAATAACCCTGGCTTTCTTCTAATATTGCGTGGCTCTAGTGAAGGTCGTTCTCCCGTACACCTTCGCATTTCAGGTCATATCCTCGATTGCAGGAGTACGCTCGCAGTGATAATTCTTTCACATGGTTACCCTCATTTAAAGAAGACATGTCAGCGGCAAAACACACCTGCAAATACATGATCTCTACTGGTCACATATGCCCATTCCAAGTCTCTCGAAGTTCGACACGATCAGGTTTCAGTGCCAAATGCCAGTAAAATACGCTTTAAAAAAATTGTTTTTCGTTTCTAAAACTTACACGTAGTTTCGTAAAATTTATCGACACCGAGGCTAATCGTTGATAACCTCCGAAATATTCACGGGTCTTTCCTCGACGTGAATTGCTGACACAATTCTCCGTAAAATCTTCGTAGAAATTTTTTTTCAAACATTTTCCTTTATTCTTTCATAAACAAGGCATCACCAATATTTGTATGTACTAGTTAGATATGGGAATGCATTATGCCACCTCAACAACCATGCTAATATAAAAATGATGTATATACTTTAACATACTCACCTCACATAAATCATGTTATTCACTTGTGGTCCTTATAACACTGTGTTACCTCACATGGGCTAATCGACCAACAGTAGCTCATTTCAATCACTTCCACCACACAAAAATCACACAACAGTGAGTCAGCAGCCCAGTCACACGCTCACGCGCCACATAATGTGAGTTTTCCTCACTGTTCAAATGTTTTGGAGATCGAAATTGTGAACAAGCCTCATAATATCCCACCAGGCTCATGGTGCCTCTAGCCAAAGAATACATAAGTAGAAAAAGATCTTTCCTTAGAAAGCAAATGAACTCACCAATCGGTGTTCACGCTGCACACCATGCTTTCACGAGAACCGACGGTCAAAGACGAAAATTCCAGAGAAAGGCACACTTTCTCTCTCTAAAATTCTGAAACAACAACCTATCGCTCAAGCTTCGCCTCTACCGCATCGCTTTGTTTCAAATCGGGTGGAGAAGAAGACTATTCCTATCTTACTATTAAACTTTTCAAAATTCCATCCATGTCCCTTTTCATTTAACTATTTGACACATGGCTTAATCTAACCAATTAATCTTCATCCTTTGTAAGACCCGAGAAAATTCCAAATTTCTAAAAAAGGGTAAAACGGTAATTTCGGTCAAAATCCGAAATTTTTCTAGATATTAGATGATGAAACGGATTTTACCGTTGAATCGCTTCCACGTAAATTCACTTACCACGTCGACTCGTCGGCCCGATATAGTCGGAATTTCTCACATTTTCTGAAAACCTAAAAGGAAAAGCCTTGAAACGACTTTAGAAGATATGTGGAGGCATAAAAGTCACTCTATTATATGTACTCATGTGACACATGTTGCATGATTAGTGAGATGATGGGAATGAATGACTTAGATTAAGCCATGTGTCAAAAGTCACTTAAGAGGGACAAGATGAATAATGAAATGTTAATTTAATAAGATGTAACATGTAATAGTTTTTCTTCAATTTGGAAGAAGAAACGCAAGTGTATACAAAATCGCGTAAAGGTTGGGATTTGAGTTTTTTAGAGAGTAGTCATTTCTCTCTAGATTTCCGCCACTGTGGACCGCTTCTGCTCACGAGCAAGTGTTGATCTACGCGGTGAGGGCTACGCGTGGACACCGATTTGGTGGAGTTTCAACAACTCTAAGAGGTAGAGATCGTTTCCTACTTGTGTTGGTTCTTCGCTAAGAGCCATGTAAATGGTTATGAATATTATGAGGCTTAATTTAGCCGTAATTTTGGTCTCAAAACATTTGAACCGAGTGGAAAAAATTCCTACTAGGCGGCCGTGAATGTACAACCCGAGGGTTTTACTGTTCACGTGATTTTTGGTGTGATTTTTGTGTTGTTGAGTGATTCAAAATGAATTGCTTGTAATTGTTAATTAGCCCATGTGAGCTAATTTTGGTGTTATTGATGTGAATTTAATAACAAGAATTGTGTGAATTAATTATGTTAATATATACATGTTTTATATATTAGCATGAATATTTTGGGATTTGCATAATGCATTCCATATGCATTGGGGCACTCTAGATTATTAGGAGTGAGTGCATGACACAGAAATGAAAAAAATAAAAGAAAAATGTTTGTGAAAGGATTTTCGACTAAGATTTTCTGAGAATTGTGTTTGAGATTGTCCAACACCACGCCGAGGCCCATGAATTGTTTCTGAGGGTTGTCAACAGATCGCCTGAGGGTAGTCTAATATATTTACCTAATCTCTAGTAAGTTTTCTTGAGAACAAGTTTTTTGTTTTGAAATTGTGATTTTACTCGCACTGGGCTTAGGCATGTGAGGGAGCTCACAGCACTCGAGACATAGGATTTGGGCATGTAGGGACATTCATAGATCATATATTTACTTGAGCGTGATTGTTTGCCATGACATGCACTTTAGGTGAGTAACCCAATGTAGAAATTATCACTACTGGCTTTGCTCACCCTATCGAGGATCACTATTCCATGTACAAGAGTGCACAGGAGAATCCGCTCACCGAGGCCTGCTTTAGAAAGCCGTGCTGTGGCTGGAAAGACTTTTGTACAATATGGATTCAGTCCCCTTCCTCTCAGGGTGTGTGGGATCAAATTTGGGTCCTCCAACCTAGCAACAATGGAGGATTTGCAGCTCCTCCTCATTTCTCCTTCCTTTCTTCCTCTTTTTCTCTGCTTCTCCGCTTTCCTCTTCTCTCTTTTGGTTTTCCCTCTTCCTCTCTAGACTCATCTAACCAAGCAGCCAACCCTTCGCCCGATTCCCACCACACTGCATCAATTCCTCATGGTGTCGACACATGGTACGCTTGCAAGTGTCACCCATGCTGGCCATGCACCAACCACTTCCCCCACCACCTCGCATGCATTCTAGAGGCACACTCGGGCCACCTAGGTGCCAAGTGTTCCCAAATCCCGTGCCATGGCATGCAGCACTCGCAACGCAGGTCACTCTAGTGATTGGCCTCCTGCCCGCCTCAAATACGAAAACTCCGCTCATCGAATTCAACGTAGCTTGGCTCGTTCAACCAGATTTCTCGCGAGATGACTTAATCCACTGATTCGTTTCGCCATCTAAGGTCTAGAGAAAAATCTAGGGTTTGTCCTCCCACTCGTCCCACAAGAATTACCATTCGCCATTTAAAAAAATGCTTTTTCCCGGTTTCACGAAGAATAGTCTACCAGAATTTCACACTGTGGATATCCAAGGTATACCTAGGCTACAAACCCGATTTCATTAATGCTCAAACGAAACCTGGGAATTTCTGAACACCTGCTGATGGGACACTAGAAAAGAGGATTGCCATTTATCATCTAAAAAAAAAAAAAAAGGTGTGAATAGAATAAGTGGGATCTTATAATGAATCTCGTAGCACAATCCTGAGGCTAAAGCTCATGCCCCCGAAATAATTCAAATAAAAGCTATTGACTCTACCGCTCGCGAGATGACGTAGGATGGAAGTTTCCCACAACCTAAGGCCCTTAGGTTTGGCTGAGTACCGTGAAGTTCGAACCGAATGTCCGTGCCCTTAACCAACCGGGTAGGAGTCACCAACGAATCTCCTCTACAGAACACTTTGTCCAAAACCTTACAAAGACTAGAATTCGCCTCATAATAGGTAGGTTAGTATCAATAAAATGGTGTGGGTTCTATCCTTTCAGTAGTTAGACTCTCTCAAACAGGCAAGGCTGAATTTAAGTCAGGTGGCGTAACTGTTATATGCTAAAGATCATACATCAAATGCACAGACTTCCTGGGAAAGGCCATAGAAACCCTAGGAGGTGAGTCACTTGTCGACCGAATTGATCCAATCACTCTTCGAAAGTCTAACAACCCTTAAGGATCCTTCCTAAATTAGAAACAAAGGGCAAGATTTGTGAGTTCGGTTCATTTTGATCCTTCATCTTGGCAACATGTGCATCACCCGTGTCATTAAGTTTAGTATGTTATTTTCGTGTGTCCGTTCAGAAGTTCGTTTCTTGCTTAGGGACAGCAAGAGTTAAGTTGAGGGTGATGAGTGCCTAAACACTCATTATAAAACCCAGGATTTAGCGAGATTCGAGATTGATTTCATATATATGACCTTGCTTCGATTACTTTTCTAATATTGGGTTTTACTGGGAAGTTTTTTATAGGAGAAATATTGAAAAATACTAGATATAAGCCTCGCAGGAGTCCTTCCGAGAAGATTATAGAAATCAGCCCAACGTCACTACGCCTCAACGCTTAACGCTGGGTGGAAATATTTGAATAAACCTTATCTCTTAGAGAAGTTACAAAGTGAAAAGGGAGAATCCAATTTAGGGGTTTTTCCAAAACGTTTCATAGGGCTGGTGGTCCGAGGAACTCGAGTTTGGAACAGAAAAAGTGAAGACTTGAAGGCCGATCTTAAAGAGAGAGCTGAAGAACTGAGATTGCCAGTCTTGATCTTTGCATCTTTTCTATCCTTTTATCATGTCTTGCTTTTCAATCAGAATGGAAACGTAACATCACGGGTTCTAAATTCGTGTTTAGTGCTGTAGTTATTTGGACATGAATACTATGTTAAAGTGTTAACCTTTATCATTCCATTATCTTATATGTATTTGTTTTTTTACCATTAACTCACAAGCTTGATGAAATCAACATATTAATTTCTCGATCAATCTTAATATGTGAGTGGTTCTTTCAAGATCTAAGAAGTGAATGGGAAGAATTAGACATAGGTGGGGTTAACCTAATAAACTTGGCAATATAGGATTATCAATGATTAGGGAGGTTTGCACTCTATGCACCTTTAATGCTTGGGGTTGAGCAAGGAGCAAGAAACCTAGTGATGTAGGAGGTTAAATGACTTCAGAAAGACTTTAATTACATTAGATAAGAGCCACTGAGAACACTTATATTAGATAATGGAATGGAGTCGCAGATCACATAGTAGACCTGTCTCAACAACACCAACACCCTAACCTTTTTGGG
Source organism: Tetrastigma voinierianum (assembly GCA_016808115.1). Taxonomy (NCBI): domain Eukaryota; kingdom Viridiplantae; phylum Streptophyta; class Magnoliopsida; order Vitales; family Vitaceae; genus Tetrastigma; species Tetrastigma voinierianum. Next base: position 9,854 of record JAEQBH010009537.1, on the reverse strand, counting down.
TATATTTGATCACTTTTACGTCCAAGAAAGCACGCTTACATCGATAGTAATTAATTTAGTTTACTTCCACTTAGTCTGATTTGAATGCTAGTTTGAATATTAAATAAGATATACTTAGCATTTAGCCTACTACGATTAAGGTTTTCCCCTTGGATCGATATCCGTAATCTCTGAGTACACTAGTGACATTTGACGAAAGTTTATTAATTTGCGCGATTAGGCAATTTGCACTATTTATTGGATATCCACAAAAACACAATCACAGAAGCGCCTATCACCAGGTGGCAGATATTTCAGGGATAGGGTCACGGCTATCAAGGCCAAGGCCAAGGATGATCATCTCCAGGTGGCAGATATTTCAGGGCTTACAACAACAGCAGGCAAGGGCTACAGCTACTTCATTGCCACTGGGCCAGATGACTCAGTATGATTGCTCCTCAGCGTGAATCCCAGAGTTATGGGACACCTCAATCCCAAATACAGGGATGTACACCCATGCAAAGCTTATTCCTCCCACCCCCACCACGGGCCAAAGATAGTATCGCTGCGTGGCGCTGCATGTGGCCTTACTACTGCAGCCGCCGCTGGGGATGCATGGGCAGGGTCGAGGTCCATGCCGTGGCTCACAAGCCCTGATCTCTCAGGACCCAACGCGTGCGATGCCATCATAATTCATAGATCACATTGTAGACAATGATTATTCCTATGTTTTTACTCTCTATGGGCAAGAATATTGTTTGATTCCCCGTGCATATGATTCCTTTCTGTTGTTTCACCATGTGGTGAAAGAATCGGGGATTAAAGGTCTAAACCTCGAAAAGTCGTCGATGTGAATTCTCCCCGAAACTATGTGAGTGTGATCAGATATGTTGGGATTGTGTTAGAGATATGAGGGATTCTACTCACTCGTGAACCCAGTGGTCATGGACATGTCAAAGCTCATAAGGTCATCCTGGACGGATTCATTGACCGCCCCATCATGTCTTCTTACTGATCAGGATCGTGAGGGGAGGTTATTGCCACACATGGGATGCAGTATTTGTGTTATGGTTCAGGGATAAGCATGATGTTTACCTAGGCCGTGTATGACTTTAGGTGGCACGGGCAATTGATCGTGGCTGGGTATGCTCACTCTCGAGAACGAAAGAGACAGATTCAGTCTACCAGAGTGGCCAGAATATGAGGATGTCTTTTCGTATGAACTACCGGGATTACCTTCATAATGATGACTTCACGACAGTTACTCCCTAGCACGCATAATCGGTTTCTAGCTACCACATAGAATGGTGCTTCATGAGTCAGCAGGAACTCACAAGGTCCAATCGTAAGAATTGTTGGAAAAGGGTTTCATTAGACCAAGCACTCACCCTGGGCGCCTAGTGCCGTGTAAAGTTGAGCACCAGAGGTTAAAGGGATTACTCCAGCCTTGGGAGGTGGTAGCCGAGGAAGTGGGAGCATGTCATGATGGATTTTAGGACTACTGCCATGGACATCAGAATGGCATGACGCGTAGTGGGATACGGACCGCCCACAAGCCATAAACTTTAGTCATATGGATAACCTTTCACACTGAGGGAATTTACAGTCAGACGCAGGAGATTGTTTAATTACATGGAATGCTAGTGGCCCACTGTAATCATGGACTCCGATCCTGTGTTTACAACCTATTTGGGAGAGTTTCCAGTTATTTCGCGAAGACATAATGACAGATGAGCACAAATTATTATCCCAAATGGACGGTCACCAAAAGGACTATCCAGATGTTAGAGGACATGCTAACGGCATGTGTCCTTGATCTCAAGGGTGGTCAGAGAGCATTTACCCTATGAATTTCTCCCAGAACAACAAATGATCAGCGAAGACATGGCTCCCTATAAGGCACTTTATACCGGGAGGCAATGTCACTGGGTTTGTTGACTGAGTAGGGGAGAGATCCTCTACTGTCCCGATTTGGTTATGACACCCTCCTGTGAAGTGGATTTGATACAAAAATCCTTCCCATGGCTCGTGAAATGGAGAATAGCTACCTCGACAAACGGCCTAACCCTGTAGCTCCGAGGTGGGGACATGTCTTCAAGGTGACGTTTAAGAGGAGAGTGGCCGATTCTCGCAAGCGGAAACTATCGCCAAAGATATCAGCCCTTCGAGGTACTGAGAGGGTAGATATGGTTTCACCTGGCTGATTTACCTCCAAGTTTATCGAATATTCATATAGTGTCTGTGTCTCCACGCCTCCGTATACACTTTAGATCCGACCATGTAGTGGACTAGGTGAGCTGTTGTTGATGCGCATGAACCTTCGAGGAGGGATCTACCATGCACTGCGACGTTATGATCGTTTTCGACACAAGACCATGAGGCTAGTTAAGGTGTTAAGGGCAAGACCAAGGATGGAGAAGGAAATACGTGGAACGTGAGGAGACGATGCCAAGTAATTCAATTATCCTTTGTTTTATTGAGACAAAGGTGACGTTGTTCAGGGTCATTTGATAATAAAATGACTGTATCATATATGTGATTGTATGTGTATATGTGCATGTGATTGTATACAGTAAAGTGCAGGAATTTCGACGAAATTCTTTTACAGGGAAGAATGTAAACCCTATAGAAAATCTGAATTTTCCAAAAGGGCAAACAAAGAATCAACACTATAATATTAAAAGAAAACCTATAAATTTTTCTAGATTCTTGATGATGAACGGACAACATCGCGGATTCATTTCTAGAGAACGAAGGTCAAGACCTAATTTCACACATTCCGTGAATGGTCGATTTTTCACGACTTCGGGCAAAAGGAATCCAATTATGGGTGACATGGCTTGATGCATGCATGCCATGGGTGATACATGCAGATGATGCATGCATGCCATGTGCATGACACATGGCATGATGCATGTATTCCATGGGTGACATACATGCATGTACATGCTATGTGGATTTCCACTATAAACGGATCAATGGAGGAAAAGAGAGGAAAAGAAAATGAGAGAAAGAAAGGGAGTGAAGGAAAGATCCGACAGCCTTCTTTCCTTCACTCCCAAAGATCTAATGCCACTGTGAGTTCCTCAAACAAGAGTTAAAGCTGCATACCTCCAGAGGTGTGGATTTATCCTACTTTGCTAATTTCCTACTTAAGTGTTGTGTGTATCGTGTGACCGAAGTTCCCACCTAGGGTCAGTTCTGCCGTATGGGACCGATGGCTATATAGAGCCATGTGGTCAGAGCGACCGTGGGGCCGTCCGTCATGTGGGGTTGTCTCGACCGTGGTGCCGTCGACCTGGGTGGGCCATTTGGTCGTAGAGCCGTGATTGCAGCCACCTCGCCCATATGGTCAGCGTGGGACCTTAATCGTGTGGTCAGATGGGGACCATTCATTTGCCGTGTGGGACCATCCGCCGTGGGGCCATCTAGCCATGTGGGGCGCTTTAGCCAGCAGAGCCGCTCGGCCGCGGGACCATTTCGCTGTGTGTGGCCGCAAATCAGGTTTCCTGGTTCCTCCTCGTGGCCGCTACATGTGGGACCGATTGGGTCGTGCAATGTTAATCATGTAGGCGCTTTTAGTCAGTAGAGTCGCCCAGCCTTTTTTGGCTTTGGTTCAATACCAACGCTTAAGGGATGGCTCGTTGTCTCGCAACCTCGTGGTGAAACGGCTGAGTAGCACTCCATGGTCGTTTTCCTCGCTTTAATTCCAGAACCCGAATAAGTGAAAATTTTGTTTAGGACTGATATGTGTCCTCGTTGGTGGCCTCGAAAGGGATGGCGCTAAATTTAGGTCTCAAATTTTGATTGTTTTCACGATGTTGTTGCTCGGGCTTCTGGTGATAACATGCTCAGGTGGCCCGTTATGGCTTGTCAGAATTCAGTTTTGTGGGCACTTTATGCAATAATTGGTCTGATAACCGAGTTGTCTTTTACTCACGTTGATTGATGTACTTGGTACTAGCTATCTATTGAATGTTGATATATGAATTCCCAATATATTAACATTGAGATGAAATGTTGAAATCATATTGACTGCTAAAATATGTGTGCTATTATATTAATATTGAAGGAATGATGCTTGGAACTTTTAAAAGCGTGTGTTATAATTGTCCAAAATGCATGATGTGATGATGGCTGGTATAGTCCATATGTCATTCATTACATATGAGACATGGAATTGATATGCAATGGTGCATACATTGTATAAGTGCACGGACATCGTGATTAAAATGGGCGTGAGTGCAATGGTAAATCAACACCGTGTTTGGTGTTTTATCGCGGACTTGAATGGGACAACGTCCAACAAAGTAGCACAATTGATTAAAATGGTAAAGAAAATATGTGTCAGGTATTAGCAAGAAGGGATAGATCCTCCCTCGGGTGAAAAGCCCGCCAATTATGGCCAGACATAATCTCTAACGGTGAAAGGCCGTAAAAGTGTCTAGGTTTGCGGAGCCTGAGGTGCGACACCAAAAATCCGCTACCCACACAAAGGCGCATGATTTTGAATATAAAATTATCATTGTGATGTATCATCCAAAATGCTTTTAGTTTATAAACAAATTAAATTTGTTTTGAAAATGATCATCGGATGTCATCTAGAATACCGCTTACTCAATATGGGCTAGCGCGCCTGCAGGAGGGAGCCATGAGACTTCGGCAGGCATGGTGGGTCAGATCTCATTTCATGGCATGACACAGGGTTCATGCATATAAAATTGGCATGTTCTTGTTGGAACGTGATTGTGAAATGCTGAGGAACATTGCATGTGCACTTAGCGGAGAGTAGCTCCTGTGAGGGAGATTTCATCGGGCGGCTCACCTTTTCTCATGGGATAACCTTTCGTGCAGCCGTGGTCAACACTTGTGAACGACGATCAGGTCGTGATTATGAAGAATACATGGGCCTTGATAAACCTTGTAAAAGGTGCTTGAGACAAACTAGTTCAGAAAGTATTTTGTATACAAAAGAAATAGAAGCAAATTTTTCGACTATTGCCAATATAGTGGGTATATAATTATGGTAAGAGGGTCGTGATAGGACTCTTACGAACAGTATTTAACTGCATTATTCTCATATTTTTAATTTAAATATGAATGAATGAGTTCCGTTGAAGTGATTTTACAGAGGTGGTGCTGAAAATCCCCTAAGATTCACGAATAATCGTACTCCCTGGCCCAAGACGAAACTTAGGTGCGAAATTACTTAAGGTAGAATTTCCGCAGTTATTTCGCTAGTTAACTGGGACTCTGGGTTTTGGGCTTCACACTCACTCCTAAGAAAGTTATTGATGAGATGAAAAAAAGAAGTTTCTACTTTCTAGCCACAATTTTAGATTCTATAATCATTAAAATTTAAAAATACGCCCGGGTCGGGCTTCAGGCCAAGCCTAAAATGGCCAGGGGCTTATTAGGTCAGGTCAATAGGCCTAGGTTATATTTCAGCCATCATTTTTCTAACTCCAATCTCAAAAAATGGAGGCCAAAATGGGACCTAATCACCCCATGTTTATACCTACTAGACTTGGAGACTTATAAGAATAGGGATGGCAATGAGAAGAGTTTTTATTGATTGCTGCATTGTTTAGTCGAGCTCCCAATTACATCTAAAAATTATAATTATTCTATTTATATTCTAATATATAATAATAATAATAGTACTCATAGTTGAGACTTGTAGCAAGAGAGATGGTAATTTTACTGATTAAGGTAGTATTTAGTTCGACACCCAATTATATTTAAAATAATTTTATAATAATTTTATTTTATATTCTAATATATAATAATAATAATAATAATAATAATAATTGAAATAATTTTATAAAATTTATAATATTTTATTTTTTATGAGATATATTAATTTTAATATAAATATAATAAAAACAAATATAAAAATAAATAAAAACTAAATATAAGATCGACAAGCAAGTTTATGCCAGATATGGGAATTTTTTCAAACTTGTTTCACTGCTAATTTTTTTAAACAGATTGAGAAATGATTTAAACAAAAGCGTGAGATTGTGATGCTGCCCGCCCAAATCGCCTCATTGTCATCCCTTGCACTAGCTGTAACCATCTCCAATCTTACCTACTCATCCCAAATTCAGTATCATATTTTTGTACCGAATAAATGTGTTTTTTTTTTTCCTTTTTCGTCATTTTTGTTCCCTCGGCTTTTTAAGACTGGAAAAAAAAAGGCCACATCCCTTTGAGAAATTATTATGAAAAATATTGTTTGAATTTTGAATTTTGACTCATTTCTTCCACCATTCTTCTCCCCTACTTCCGACTTTATTTAAATCTATGATTTATTCTGACTCAAGCGATAAAAAAGTTGAATTTCAAAGTATTAGATACTTATAAATATATATATATATATATATATATATATATATATATATATATATATATATATATATATATATATATATATATGTATATATATATTTTTTTTTCCTTTTATAATTATTTCACTAAAGTCTTCCATAATCAAAAACAAAAAGAAAAAGCTTGTTATCATAAGAAGTCAAACTAGTATGTTCGAGAGAAAATTCATGAAGTCGCCCAAATCTAGTGGTACCCAGAATTTTTGTTCCTCGTTGAGCTCCCTGCTTTTCTTTAGGTCCCCACCCTTCTTCTGAAAGTTCATGCAGCCATATCCCGTAAAAGGGCACGCCACATGTCAGAATCTGAATGAAGCTTGGGAGGCCATGCCATGTTTCCTCGCCTTGTCATGGCCACCTGACGCTGAAACACACACACACACACACACACACACACACACATACACACACACACACACACACACACACACACACACATATATATATATATATATATATATATATATATATTAGATGAAGTTTCATTCAACACGGGATTAAGGATCACCAAAAAATTAGAAATTATTACTATTCTAGCACAATTTGATGATTCTAATGAATTTTATTAGACCGAAACTCATTTTCAGGTCGCGGTATCGCTTCTCATTCTTGTGATAATGTTTGTGTTCTTTGACCGAGGAAAAATAATTTCTAACACTATTCACTTATGGTATCCTCTCAATTTTTTACGTATCAATAATATATGGAATCATAATAGCATTGCACATCTTTGGTAATTCACCACTCCCTGTGTGATTGTTCGAGGTTGAATGGAGAAAATTAAGACCATGCACGTAAGTTAATATTCCACCTAACAAATAGTAATAATCTAACAAGAATGGTTAATGATAAAGAAGAACTTTCAACCATAAAAAAGGACGTGGAAACCTCTATAGGCAGAGAGGTAAATTAAATCACTTTGAAAATACAAATATATCGATAATTGAAGTGAAAACCATCGCCCCATGATATTATGAGTAGAAAGGCATCGGGGAAGAACCAATAAACCCTTGAGAGCCTCAAAACAAGGCTAAATAAACCCTAATCTTTCAACCTTCCATAATCCCTACTCGTGTTCAACTCTTCGATCTTATCAAAAAACCCTAATACTATGTGTATCTTCTCCAAAACTAACTAAGGAAGATCATACACCGGGAAGCATGTTATACTTTGTGTTAACTAATTGCTATAAGGAGGACTTGCGGAACAAGTTGCCTTCTTTTCTTCTAGAATGATTTATCAGATATATATATATATATATATATATATATATATGAAGTTCCTTTCCTCTTCCAGAATTTTCCGAACTCTCCGTAACTCTCTCTCTTACAAGAATAAAATAGTCTTTCGGCCTTCAGATAGTTCTTATCATAGTATCTTTGAGCGCCAGAGTCGCCACGAGACCCGCCTCCTTCTTCACCATCTCCTCAACTATCCTCACCGCATACTTCTCTCGCACTTCCGATCTCGCTTCGCACCAATCAAGACGATTGGATCGCTCCAATTAGTACACTTAGGAGATCTCGTGATTCTCGCCTAATTGCTCGTGCTTATGAGCTTCAGAAGGCTCTCTTATCGTACTCAACTTCAACCCTACTTATCACTGGTCTCGTTAATTCTTATTACACACACTCGGTGTCGATCGACTGCTTTTTGTTGCTAGATTTTATCTTCCATGTCCGAATCAATGTCAGCTATGATACATCACATACCTCTTTAAACTGGAAACTTAGGAACGCCACCCAATGACATGAGTCTGATTCTTAATCTCTGATTTCTTCCGAATCTACAAAAAGGTCAAGTAGCCCCTTTGTCGATGCATATGCACCACACGTTAACTTCCAAGTGAGATGTTCAGGCTTCAGCAGAATGGAGTTTCAACCTCGTCTCAAGGTCTCTCGCATCTAATCCGCTCTAGAACATTCCTATTGTGTATAACACGTGTCAGGCTTCATTCAATACATTAAGAAGTTCTCCTGGAAAACTTCCTCCAAGTTTTGTTTTCTTCTTCTTAGCATTTTATCAAACATCAACAATTCTCACATGTAATCTTTCTTGCTCAGCTTGTTTTGATGAAACAAATTTTCTATATCTTCATTTGTTCTCACCAAAGTCTCCTTCTTCCCATCCTTTATCTTCATCTTCTTCTTCACTAGCTTTTTCATTTTCCTTTTGGTTTCAAGCCACGCAGTTCGAAGTAGACAACATCCTATTTCTTTTCAATCATCAAATTCCTCTCTATTTCACCCACTTTGCCTTTCTCCTTCAACAACAGCCTCCAAATGATCACATTTCTTCTCTAAAAGTTACTCTTCGCAGATCTACTGGGCTCATACCCACTAGTGTCCCTGTTGCTTCCTGCTCCCTTCATCTCACCTTTTTATCATCACCCGCTTCTTCTTCACAATCCTTTGTCATTCTCTACTTCCTTGGCACTGCTCTATTTCTTCAACCACTGATTTCCTCTTTGTTTGTTCTAAGCACATCCTATACAAACCAGAGCAAAATCCGGTGTTCTTAAACCTAGGACAAACTTATCTAATGTTAGTTATATTACCCCCTGAGCCACTTATCAAGTTTCGAAGCTCTCCTAATCGCGTCATTGGAAGGTCAGCTATGGAATTAGAATTTCAAGCTCTTAAAGACAAAACCTGGGATTTAATTCCACCTATTCGAGACAAATCGTTGTACAAATAAAGCGGGTCTTCCCGCACCAAACATATCAAGCACGGCACCCTTGACAAATACAAGCTGGTATTATTGCCAAAGGTTTTCAACAAACCCCGCATTGATTTTATTGATACTTTTAGTCCATTGGTTAAATCAACTACTATCAGAATTATTTTCTCCTCGTCGTTACTCATGGATGGTGGGAGATTCAACAAGTTGATGGATAATAATGCTTTCCTAAACGGAGAGCATGATGAGATCAAGCTTTAATGGCTCAACCACCGGTTTTGAAGATCCCCTTCTACCCCCATTTTGTTTGTAAACTTACCAAAGGCTTTATATGGCCTCAAGCAAGCTCCTAGAGTTTGGTTTGATCGCCTTAATCTCACTCTTAAGCTATTAGGATTTTCACCCTCTATTTCTCGGTTCTCACTATTTTGCCTCGTATTCATGGCCTTCTGCATGCTCTTGGCCCTTGTAATGGGACTTATATCTCGATCACAGGGGAGGATTCTATCGCTATTCATACTCCCATTCAAGACCCGAATAAGACCTTGCCCTCAAAACTCTGGGATGTTCATTGCTTTCCTCGGGATTCGAGGTACTACTTTAATAATTCTCGCTTTTCATCTAAAGCAAACTAAATATGCTACCGGGATTTGATTTACCTTAAATAAATATTCCTCAAATTTAAAGCCTGCTCTAATTCTATGAGTTTGGCTAATAAACTTTAAGGCTGTGGATGATAACTCCACCTTTCTCCCCCAACCTTCTTTATATCGGTACCATAGGTCTCTTCGCATCTAAATCATACCAGCC